>BMAU01014397.1:7500-26317 GCA_019973935.1 Trichonephila clavipes | reverse complement strand
CATCATTATCATATTAGTGAAATTAAGAGTAGAATTCCACTCCGGTTGTTAAGCATGGTTTAAAATTGCGAGGTTTGTCTTTAATAGCTTTTAAGTACAACACTACTATGATGTTGTAATATTCTTAGTAGGTTCTTTTATATATTAAATATTTTTGATTGAAATTAATTTCTATATGGTAAAATTTAAGAATGCTTTTCGATGAATGTCATAATGATAACCAGTTTTCATTTTGATGCTTATAAAGGTGCATTTCAAAAGAAAAAAAAGCAAATGAAAAATTGTAGTACATTTTGATATGCATTTAATTTATGATAGGCATTTTTATAAATTTGGTCCTCTTAGTAAATATATCGAAAACAATTAAAAACGTTCTTAAACACATTTTAATATTTGTAGAATATAGCTATCTATAGCAAAACCATCGTCTATACATTGTTAATGAGAGTTTTCGGAGTAAGAGCAAAATATAATATTCAGGAGTTGTAAATTAGAATTTATAAGAAAAATTGTATGATTTTTTTTCAAGAAAAGTATTAATTTCCGTATATATATATATATTATAATTTTTCAATTCCCACCTAGAGAAACTTTCAAACTGAGAATTTCTAACTTTCATTCAAAATGAGGCTTTTAAAAATCCAATCGACTTGATTTTTCCTCACATATGCACAGCGAACAAATATTACATACATAATTTTTCTATGCTGTTAATTTTTTTTTGTATACCTTTGAAATTTTGTCGCTGATTTTAAAGAACAAGTGATTGAGTGATGGCTCTTTTAAATGACTCGAAGCATTTGTTGTGAATCCATATAAAATAACATATTCCTATCCTTATTCACAAGTTTTTACTGATACTTGTATTAGATTCTCCCGCGTATTTCCTTACACTAATATGTAAAGTCTTCTTAATCCTTATTGGATTGACTCGGATTAAGTTAAGCTATATTTGATTTACTTTGATATTGTTCAATAAACGATAGAATAAACTTGTTTCAGGATAAGTATGAAAATAATAGCTCATACTGAATTGAAACGGGCTTGTTCCTATTAGAGGCTTAGCCTTTCAATTGAGATTCTGAGAAAAAGCCTTGTTCAACAAGAAAAAATTGTTCCGTTACTTATTTTGACTCGCATGGATTTGAATTTAATTTAAAACTAGTATTGTAATCCCGAAAAATTGTTCAGCTTCTTAACACTGTGAAACCAATATTCGAGTCAGATTTGACCACCTGACTGGAACATCTGCTCATGCATCTCAGTGCCCAATGCTACGAAAACTTAGATAAGCACAGTAGGACTTGGCCTTGTTGTGCTGCTGAGTCTGTCGATGTGTTTAAATGGTGTTGTATAGGTAGTAAGATCAGAAACATTTTGCATTGTTCTTTAAATGGAGATATCTGTATCGCGAAACAAAATAAATAAATATGTCATTCCGTGCACTCTTAACGTGAGAACAAGATTTCTTCTTATGCATGAGGGGCACTAAAATTGATGTTCTGATTATTTTGGAAAATAAATTGATCTGAAATTTATACCCTACGGCAGTGTTTCTCAAAGTGTGGGGCGCTCCCCCTGGGGGGTAAGATAACCCTGCAAGGGGGGCGCGAGCATATCGAAAATTTAATGATTTAAAAAAAAAACCGCAAAGAAGTGAAAGAAAATACTTTTTCCATAATAAAAGAAATACACAACAACACTGATATAATTTATGTTTATCATCTGGCGTTCTTCTGTTTTAACATAAAATATTACTCGTTAAAAGAAAAAACGAAACTCAGACCCTGAGAAAAATTCTAAGATAAACATTTCATCACTGTAATTATTATTCAAATACTGTATATTAGTTGTAGAAAGAAAAGGAAGACATGATTCACTTTTCAGCCAGGCAGCATAATACATTTGCTGGTCATTTATTTGATTGACCTTCAAACTTACTGGTAGGTTTCTACATTAGTTCCATCCCATCTTTTATGTATTTATTTTTCGCATAGGGAAATTGTAAATAATGAAGAGTTTTACGATATTTGGAAAAGAATTGATTGATTTTTGAAGGATTATTTGGCAAAGATTTATTTTTACGAGTAATCTCAAACATATAAAGCATAGTGAAAAACGTCATAATCCTTTTAGAGCATCCGTATTTTTTCTGAATACACTTATAACCAGGCAGCGGTGGCATCTGTGATCTGTATTGAAGGAAGTTGAAACTGATGCATATTATTCATGATTGAGAAACACGATGAACATGAAACGAAAGGAAAATTTTCAATGGCTTCTAAAGAACTCCATCAACTGAAATATGAAGCCATAAGTGTGTACCACAAGGTTCAGTTCGACTTGTCAAAAAAGACACAAGAAAGAAAAAGTTCAACTTGCTATTTGTTGATCACCAAAGGTGTCACGAGTTCGAGCCCAGTACCACTAAAGACCCGTCGTGAAAGGGAGAGGTGCACGTTAAATCTGTAAAGAGCTCAAACGTCCTCTTGTTGGAATGGTGTGGTAGTTAAAAGAGACCAGCTCAAGTATCGTCCTCGTCAACCATGGTACAAAATTACGAGGTCCGTCTCTAAAAGCCCTCGTTTAGCTGAACAGTGCGACGTTAATATTCACTCACTCGAACATGAATGCTCATTAAAACTACAATTACTAGAACAAAATATGACAGCTTTGCCAGCAAGTAACATTTCTGTAATATTAGTGAAAAGTATCTTTGCTTTTCGTCCTTTTATTAAGGTCTTTCAATTTGTCAATCATTTTTAGTTCAGTTTTTATTGGACTTTTCTCAAATCATCAAAGAAAGATTGAATATTCCTTGAAAGCCGGTAAGTATACTTTCTCTTAATTAAGCTATTCACTGGAATTCAATTTGTATCATGTAGAGTAAAAATAATTATAAATAAATGATTGGGGTGACTGAGTTTCCCCACACTACCATCAGCGTTAGTATCGAGTGCGTGCCTGCTCCCCCTACTTTTGAAGTCTTCTCGCTTTAAATATTAAAAAGTAACACAATTATTCTTCATAGGAATATTATATTTTTTTCATTACTTAACATTAATTCTAAATGCTAATTCTGTGATGCTTAAAATTTCTTTTAACAATCTTTTAAACAATTATTTACAATTATAGCATTTATCTAAAAAAAATCATTTTACATTTTTGTATACAATGTCGTGCACGCAGTCTTACTCTCCTTACAGTTCAGCTATTATATCAAGAATAATGTTATATTTTTTTAAAAAATTAACTCGTGCGAAGAGCCGGTGTTTCAGCCAGTATACGTTTAATGTATCAGTACTGAAGAAGGTATTTTATAAATAATTTCTTAATACTAAATTAATCTAAGTTTAATAATTATCAGTGACTTCCATGGGCTTGTCTTGTAGAGCAAAGTTTTTCAAAGAAAGGTTTAATATCACATATTGACACTGAGTTATTTTTCTTTATTTAGATGAGATCTATATTTTGTCTTCAAAGCAGCCGCAGCAGAAAATCCTGTTTAACATAGGTAGGATTTTCAAAATGGTAATAGTATACGAAATGCTTTTGTTTTCAGTGCAGAAATTATGATTGAAAATTGGGTCGCCAGTATTGAAAGTTTGAGAAACACTGGTGTACTATAAAAATAATTATAAAAAAAGGATTGGGATGACTCAATAACACCGCCGGACCATTACTATCGAGTGCGCGCCTGCTCCAGGGTTAAAACATTTTGAAGTCTTCTCGCTTTAAATGTTAAAAAGTAACACAATTATTCTTCATCGGAATTTTATATTCTTTTTCATAATTTAACATTAATTCTAAATGCTAATTGTGTGAGATTTAAAATTACAGTTCTTTTTTAAACAGTTATTTACAATTATAGCATTTATCTAAAAAAATCATTTTACATTTTTGTAAACATTGTCGCGCACTTGGCTTTACACTCCTTACAAAATTCAGCGATTATTTCAATAATGTTTTATTTTCTTATAAATGAACTCGTGGAAGCGGGTACTTCAGCCGGTATACTTTTAATGTATCAGTGCTCCATAGTAGTTTATAACTAATTAATTAATACTAAATTAAGAACAAGTTTAATAAGTATTAACGACTTCCATGGGCTTGTCTTGCAAAGCAAAGTTTTTATAAGGAATGCTTATGATTAGAAATTGACCCTCTGAGTTCTTTTCTATATTTAGTAGATATCTATATTTTGTCTTCTAAGCAGCCACCGTATTTTGCAATAAGTCAATTTAAAAAAAGGGGAGAAAGGAAAAATAACACTCATAATAATTATCCTATTATTTTATTTATTTATTGCTTCAAAAAAGTATACAAAATTTAATACTTATGTTACTAAGTTGTATGGTTTATAATTAAGATCGTCTTTTGTAGCTTTAGCATCAAAGTTCATGATTATTGCATTCAGTGCATTATTAATGTATAAGGGGGGCGCGATAAAAATTGTGATCGAAAAGGGGGCGCCAGCATTGAAAGTTTGAGAAGCACTGCCCTTCGGTGTGGGTTGGAGAAATATCAGAATATTTTTTATTTATTTATCAGTCAAATCATAAAATAATAATAATAAAAACTTAACCGAACAAGGTTTTTGAAAACTACGGTTCAATAAACAGGAAAGTACAACTTGAAAGTTTCAAGTCCTCATCTGAATAGTTAATTTAATCACTTTTAGGGAACTGAACATGCTAATTGTCCGTAAAGAGCAATAGTCGACATGGCTTCTGAAATCCTAAATTTCTGTTTTATTTATCTTACTGCAGTGTTCCTCAAACTGTGGGGCGCGCCCCCTGAGAGGGGCGCGGTAACCCTGCGAGGGGGGCGCGAACATATTGAAAATAAAAGGTTTAAAAAATAATTTTTTTGGAATGAAGTAGAACAAAATGCTTTCTGTGACATAATAAAAAGTACACATTTACACTGATATAATTTATTTTTATCATCTGGTGATCATTAAAAATAAAAGATTCCACTTCAAACGCTCATTAGCCATCTTTGATCCTATAACCAAATTAAAAAAATAATTTGTTTGCTTTGCGGTCGATATGAGAACGATGAGAGATTTTTTTTTACCTTTCTTTTAACGATATCAAACAATGAGAGAATTTTTTATTACGTTTCTTTTAACCTAAAATATTACTTTAGATGACCTTCGAACTTACTGGTATGGTTATATCCGACTTTTTTTAGGGAAGTTTTAAATATATATAATATATTTCTGTTTCATCTTTTTCCATGTGAAAGAGTTTTATGATATATGGATAAGCATGAGTTTTCTAAAACACATAATGCATAATGAAAAACACTTTACACAATTATTTTTTGGAACATGCTACACTTTCCTCGTGAAAAATTTTGTTGTTTTGATTGCTGTGTTGTACGACTGATTATTGTTTATAAATGTAAATAAGCAGAATATTAAAAAAAATGGGCATGTGTGATCCCTATTGAAAGAAGTTGAAACTGATCAAGCTATTGAAGAACCTACTGAAAAGATGCATATTAATCAAGATAGCAAAAGTAAATATCAGAAAAGCGTTAGACATGAAACGTTTGAGTTGATTTGAAATTTTCAAATACTGCCTAAAGATCTCTATGAAGAAAACTATGAAGCCGTAATGTAGCACTTTGCTTTGTCAAAAAGACACAAAGAAGAAAAAGTTCAAAATTCTATTTGTAGATCATCAAACGACAGCAAAACTACGAAAACGTGAACAATATATGACAGTTTAGCTTGAAAATAACGTTCCTGTGTTGTTAGCTAAAAGTGTCTGTGATTTATATCCTTTATTAAGGACACGCACATTTGGAACATTTTCTTTAGTTTTATTGGATTTTTTCTCAAATTTTCTACGAAAAATTGAAAAGTCCTTGAAAGTAGGTAAGTATATTTTCTCTTAGTTAAATTATTCACTGGAATTGTGATTTTTATCGTGTATAGTAAAAATAACTATAAAATAAATTATAGTTTTAAAACAAACTAAAAAACACTCTTTTATAGTGAATCGAACTGAAAAGTAAAAAAAAAATAATTACTTAAAAGTAACATGTACACAATTTAATACATACCTTGCTAATTTGTACGGTTTATAATTATGATCGTATTGTAGCTTTAGCTCCAAAGTGCATTATTATTGCATTCAATACATTATTATTTTTAGGGGGCGATAAAAATTATGATTGAAAATTGGGTCGTCAGTAGTGAAAGTTTGAGAACCACTGTCTTACTGGTTTCTAAATACCCAGGTGTTTTCTATAGCTGAAACATTTTGTGACGGTCTCAACTACATAACATACAAGTGAAAGATTGGAAATTGAAAGATTAGAAATAGGTAAATAATTAGGTAATCTCCCCTTTTTTTTAAAGAAAATGATCAAAAAGTATTTGGGGCCTCTGGTTTGACCAATATGTGTCCAATCTAATTCAAATCGCTAAAAGCATTTGAATTTCAAAATAATATAATCCCTATTGTACAATGCAAAATTTTATTTCTAAAAAGAGAATGATTCTTCAAAAAAAAAAAGGTATGTTTTCATAAACAGCAATAACTTTATTTCGAATCGAATTTCCAAAAATATAATGTGACACCTTTATTTGCTACAAATCTTTATGTAAGGCAGTGCTTCCCAAACTTTTAGTACGTACAACCCAATTTTCGATCGTAATTTCACCTACCAAACAATAACAATGTATTGAATTCAAAAATAATGTACTCTGAAATAAATCTACAATATAAATTTAATTACAAACCGTACAAATTATCAAGATAAGCATTAAATATTTTTGTAATCCATATATAAAGGAGAAAAGCGACTCACTCACTCACTGACTGACTAATCACGATATCTCCGGAACTATTAAACCTACAGATTTGAAATTTGGTAGGTATGTTCCCTTTATAGAGTAGACATAAGCTAAAAACGGATTTTGCAAAGATCGAAACCCAAAGGGCGTTACGGGGGTTTAAAGGGCGTTCTAAATAATTATTTCCATTATTAAACTATTAGATGTACAGTCTTGAAACTTGGTACACAGATTTCTTTCATAAAATAGAGATTCCTTATGTAATGATTTTTACCAAAAGTGACCTCCAAGGGGCGTTGAGGGCGCTTAAGAGGCGTTATGCATAACTATTTCCATTTTTAAACTATTAGAAGTACAGTTTTGAAATTTGGTTTAAGAATTCCTTGCATAGAGTAGAGATCCGCTACAAAATGGGTTTTGTGAAACTCGACCATCAAGTGGCGTTGTGGAGAATTAATAGACGTTACAGGCAATTATCTCCTTTTAAAACTATTAGGCGTAAAATCTTGAAATTGATGGGTTTTGTGGAAATCTACCCCAAGGGGCGTTGCGGAGAATCAAGCGGCGTTATATATAGGCAATTAACTCCTTTTTTTAAATTAGTCGATGTAAAATCTTGAAATTGAGTAAGCAGATTCCATTCATTAAGTAGAGATCTTCTACAGGTTGCGTTTTGTGAAAATCACTTTCTAAGTGGCGTTGCAGGGGCTTAAGGGGCGTTATTGATAAATATTTCCATTTTTAAACTATTAGACATACAGTCTTAAAATTTGGTAAGCGGATTCCTTTCATGATGTAGAGATCCACAATAAAATAATTTTAGGGAAAATTGATCCCCAAGGGTCACTGAGGGGGATTAAGTGGTGTAATAGATAAATATTTCCGCTTTTCAACTAATAGACCCACCTGCTTTAAAATTAGAAGGTATGTTCCGTTCATGGAATAGAGTTCTTATACCAAAGAATTTTGAGAAAATGGACCCCCCCAAATGAATGGGCTTGTGAGGGTTTTAGGCGTGTTGTAGAAAAATTCCTGCTTTTGAATTTAACCCCTTTACCTGAAATTTGTTGAGCACGTTTTTTTGGTTGAAAAGAGTTCCACTAAGAATGGATTTTACGGAAATAAACTCCAGGGGGGAGCGGGGATAATTATTGCGGCGTATTGATAGACAAAATTCCTGTTTTCGAACTGCTAAGACTATAATAATAAAACTTGGTTTGCATGATTTTTTTGTTGAATTGGAATCCGCTAAGAATGCTCTCAACGAGACATTGATGATAAAAATTCCGATTTTGCTCTTAGATTTAGACTTGAAATTTAGCACGCATGTTTATTTTATGGAGTAGAGATCCACTGAAATTTGCTTTGGTGGAAATGCACTTGATCATTAGGTTAAGTGAGCGCAAAATATCTTTCTACTTCTATTTGAGATATAAATAGAAATTAGGTATTATAATTTATGTCCTTTTTATATCAAGAAGCCAGAGTTAGAGATATAAATATATTTTTCAATACAATCAAATTTTTAATGCTAGATATCATTAATTCATAAATATGTAAACAGTATACATTTATACAACATCGTGAAATACCCAGTGAAGCGGGTGGGTAACGGCTAGTTTTATATATGACAAGCCCATGTGGTCTCTTGTGATTGTAGAACTTAGAATTGTTAAATTAATTATCAAATACAATGGGTAGTACAGATATATTTATAAATATATTGTGTCAGTGTAAATGCTTATTTCAATTTTTATTATGTCAGAATGTATTTTGTTTTGCTTCCTTTCAGTAAATTAATAATATTTTTAAACAATGTTTTATTTTCGACTTTTCAATATTTTGGTTTCCCCTGGTTGGGATATGTTGTCCCCCTCTAAGGGGCACTCCACAGTTTGAGAAATGCTGATGTAAGGTTTTAAAATTGTTTAAAAATTGGGAGGTATGATATAAATTACAGAAACATAGTTCATTAATAGAAAGGCTCTCTTAATTACGTGGAATTTGTAATATTTTGAAAGTAAAAGTTTATTGTTTTCGAAAATTTCTGAAATAGAATATCTTAAGTATAATTTTTTTTTCTCAATTCATATATTAAAAAAGTGATTTTTGTAAAATAATAATGGAACTCAGTAAATAAGCTGAGCATAGAACTTTAGTAACAATTAAATTGAAACAAACACACAACAGTCAAAGTACATTGTTAGCTAGAATTCTGAAACCGAATCATTGTTGTTTCAAACAATGTTTCTTTAAACAGGTTAACAAAGGACTGCAACAGTAAGATGTTAAAATTCAGCAGTAATCACCACCATCTTTTATTTAAAGTTTACATGAAATCAGAATGAGGGAGAAATTCTTAAGATTTTTCTACGATTCCTCATAAATTTGGTTCGTAAGTAAATACATTTGCTCTTGCATGTTTAATCTGGTCATAAACTCCTGTTTGTGAAAATTGGAACACCATGAAGGAAGCGTCATAGTTGAATGAAATTTAATACACAGTTGAGTGGTAATGATACAAATATATGATTAAATTTTCAAACCAAACAAACAATTAAAAGAGACAGAAATTAGTATTTTGGGTGGCCACCACGCGCCGCAATAAGAGCTGCTACACGACGCGGCATGGAGTTAAACAAATTTTTAATATCTGTCTGCGGAAGAGTATTCCATATTGTTTGTATGCGCAACCAAAGTTCGTCTGCCGAAGCAACAGGACGAAGATCACGAGCGAGACGCCGCCCAACGATATCCCACTCATGTTCAATCGGTGACATATCCGGCGAATACGCAGGCCAAGGAAGAAGCTGTACCTGCTGCGAATCAAGATAGGATGTGACAGTCTTGGCGACATGTGGACGTGCATTATCCTGCTGGAATACAGCCCCTGGCAATCCTTGCAGGAAAGGAATATCTTAGGGCTGTAAAACTTCGTTTATGTATCGAGTACTGTTCAAATTTCCCACAATTCGTAGCAATTGTGATCATCCATAATATGCTATGGCACCTCAGACCATAACTCCGGGTGTTCGTCCACTGTGGCGTTCGATAATGCACTCCGGAATGCGCCGTTCACCGGCATAGAGCCTGACTCGAATTCGGCCATCATGGTGCCACAAATTGAAGCGGGATTTGTCAGAAAAGACGACCTGCTGCCAATCAGCACGCCAGCTCCTATGCACATTGGCCCAGTGTAGTCGCAGGCGGGGATGGTTTTGCGTGAGAGGAATCCTGCATAAAGGAATCCTTGCGCGCAGCCCACGCTGCAGCAGACGTCTCCGAATTGATGAAGCACACAATGAAACACGTGTAGCTGTTGACCACTATGCTGCCAGTTGTCTAGAAAAAGCTGTGCGGTCCGTCTGAGCCATTCGCACCAGGCGTCTGTCTTCGCGAGCTGACGTCACATTTCGGGGTCCACTCACGGATTTCCGAGCTGTCCGACCCTCGTCCGTCCACTGCTTCGAAACACGCATGATTGTGCTGCTGTTATGCTGCACACGAGCGGCTACTGCACGATAAGACAATCCAGCTTCACGAAGGCCGACGATTCTGCCCCGTTCAAACACCGAAATTTGCTCAAATTTCACTCTCTTTCATCGACGAGGCATAGTAAAGATTCAGTTAACGTTTACAACAGCATATAACCACCGATAATAATACACGCTTCGCGCGCTACAGCTGTCTATTTATATTCGTTTTGATCTACCCTTCCAGAGGGCGCTGCTCAGCATACGCATGCGCTACCGGTCTGCAATTCTAATCATTTGCATATCAAGCCCTACTTTACATTTCCTGAAAATTTCAGCTCACTCGCGTAGGTCCTTCGTGGTGTTGCAATTTTCACAAACAGGAGTATATAAGTAATTTTAATTAATGAGATAAATGATTTTCCTTTTATATATATATATTGTTTTCGCAAATATCGAAAGCCATTTCTCCCATGAATTAATCTGCACAATTCAGTTTTCTTAGTGATATCGTGCTTTCTGAGTATTTTCCGAGTCCACAAGTTTACAATAAAGGAAAAATAAAAGCGAGTGTGTGTGTGTGTGGGATTTTTCCAGTATCATTCAGATATTTTTTAAACTAATAGCTGCTTGTGATCCTATTAATATGAATGTTTAAAATAATTTAAACTGTAATTTCCAATTTTAAGCGCTTTGATTTTTTACATTTGTTGTACAGACTTCCTATAGAGTTTTACGTTAACCATTTCATATATATCTGGACTCGTTGTAAAGCATACTATTCTGTAAAATTTTACAGAAAGTTTAATAATGTATAAGATGCGATTCTAAATATGACAGGAAATCGAATTTGATGTAGAATAATTCTGTTTGTAATTTGGAATCAGAAATTGTGAATAATTTCATTTATGATGAACAATGTCAATGAAGTACAAAAAATATTGATATATTTAGCAAAATCATCTTAAACTGCTAACTTGAAAAAATTTCACAGCAAAAAAATTTTCTGTGCTTAAAATGATTACATTTCTTTCGGAATTGAACATACATTTTAGTTTAAGAAATTAAAGGACATTTAAAAAATTAAACTGATTATCCAAGATGAAAAAAAATATTTTTATTGAAACCTTTGAAATCCTTGTTTAGTACACATTTGATGTCAATTCGTGCTAACAGCTCGTGTTTCTTCAATGGTTTCCACACAGTTTTAGTTATTAATTTACCGATACGGAGAAAACAATGAAGAGAGAGAGAGAGAGACATTAGAAGTATTAGCAAACAAATAGGAATTTAAATAAATGTGGTAAATCATTTTTAATTTATGGATTTCTTCGCCAATTTTAGTTAGTTACGGCAGCGTTTCTCAAACTGTGGGGGGATAACTCTACTAGGAGGGCGCGAGCCTATTGAAAAGTCGTAAACAAAAGATTATTTAAAAAAATTATTAATTAACAGAAAATAAGCAAACAAAATACACATTTACACTAACATAATACACTTATAAATTTATCAGTACTGCACAATGTATTTAATTAAGCAATTCTAAGTTAAGAACAACGTTAATTACAAATCATCATATCAGCGTGTCATACATAAAATTGTACACACAAATTAACACTTATCTTGATAATTTGTATGGTTCATAATTAATCCCTTAAATGCTGATTAAAAGTTACGCGATTCGCTCCCTAGTACCACTATTTTCCACTTAGGCGCATGTATGGATAGACCGGGAGGGGGGAAATAAAAAAGCAAATATTCTGAAATGAGTAAATCCTTCGCAAACACTGTCAAGGTCCCTTTATTACATTCCAAAGCCTTTGGAATAATTTTATGGATAGCAGTGCACATAAAAGTTCTACTTCGAAAACACGTATATATACGTCCGGTGCAAATAGTGCTTTGGCTTAGCGAGATGTTTATATATACCTAGTATAATTAAGAGGTTCAGGTCATATGATAGATTTAGCGTCAAAGTATAGTATTATTGAATTCAATACATTGTTGTTGTATGCAGAGGGGTGCGATGGAAATTATGATTGAATGTTGGGTCGCAAATACATCGAAACTTTGAGAAGCAGTGAATTAAGGTAATTGTGAAAAATCCCATGTAACCCTTTAATCGAGCGAGGAAAACAATGCCAAACGACGTGACATTGTATGAAGTAATTGTTCTAAATATGGCTAAATTTAGACAAATTAATTTGTAAATTTTAACTAAATGAAGTGCAACTTTTTTTTTCCTTTTTGCAAAACATTTCATGAATCTTTAACATTTGAATCAGAAATCAAGTAATATTATTTATAAACAAAATGTATATATTAAATTATGAATAATTTAGTTCTTCCAGATGAAAAAAATTAACAACATGAAAAAGTTTAAATTTTAGTAAATTAGTTGTGGAATGTTTATTTAAACGTCTTAAATATATTACACTAATGGAAAAGTAAAGTGAACAACTTAAAAAAAATATTTTATGTGAAATACTATAATAAATGAAAGCATAAGATATATATCAGCTTAAAGATTTATGATCTTAAAGAAACATTCCGACTGTTTTGAAAAGAAAATTCAGGTCATATAAAGATATTTGCACTCGAGTATAAAAATTTTTCCTCTCTAGTAGCCATAATGGATTGAATCATACGAAAAAATCTAAAGGTTCTTTATCGAATAGCATTTTTAAACTATTAGTTTAATCCAGTGCTTTTAAAACTTTCTATACTTGCGACCCAATTTCCAATCTTAATTTTCATCGTGCCGCCCTCCATACAATAACATGCATTGAATTCAATAATAATATATTTTGACGTAAAGCTACGATACGAATTTAATTTAAAACCATACAAATTATCAAAATAAGTATTAAATTTTGCGTATAATTTTATGACATTCCCATGTATTATAAATGCGAATGTTTGTTTAGATGTTTGATCGTCTTTCAAGCAAAAACAACTTAACGGATTTTAATGAAACTTTACCGTAATATAGCTCATACATCCGAATAACACATAGGTTATAATTTGAGAAGATATTGTGTAAAGTGTGTAAAATATAACGATATTTGTCAAGTAAGTAGGAAAAAATTTTGTCATCTGCAAGCAATTCTGACATGCCCTGCAAAAAAAAAAAAAAAAAAAAAGCCCACGACAGCATATATCTACCTTTTATTTGTAATGACAGCCTTTTTGTTTTGGCTACGGAAGGCGCTCGCTTCTAATTTATTCCTATAATCAGCGTAATCCCTATTTTTTATTGCAGAATAAAACTAAGTTTTGAAGGGATAGGTTGTTATAAATCTCTCTTTATTTTAATATTTTTTTATGATTTTATTATGCACATTTTGTAGTAAGAAATTGAGCTTTTTCCAAACTAAATACTTTTATTGCTTCTGGTACTTAAAGTAAATAAACTTTCTCTTTCACACTACATCATTTAGAAAAATTTTCAAAATTGTTTATGGTTTGTAGCTAATTATAACGCTATACTTTTAATTGAATAGGCAGATATTGCATTTTTAAGTATAAAAGTAATTATAGCTACTATTCTGTATTTTTTTGGAGTGAGTGAGTGAGTGAATAATAACGTCGCGCTGTTCAGCTACATGAGGGCCTTTGGCGACCTACAAAAACGTAATTTTGAACCATGGTCAAGTGAAGTGGACGACACCTGAGCTGGCACTCCTTGTCCTAACTACCACACCACGCCAAATGAGCAGGAATATTCTACCAATACTTAGCAGGAATATTCTTTGAAATCCACTCTTCCAAGATATATGGCAGCACGGGTTCTATGATGAGTATTTTAGTGGGGAAGACGAATAGTTTTATAGCAGATACTGCGTTTTCAGCTGAACGCGTTTTCAACGGATTGCAAAGATTATCATTTTTGTCCTGGAAAAATAGTTAATGTCAAAATTTAAGTGTCTTACGTTTTTGTATGTTATTGAAGACCTTACAAAACGATTTGACTATTTATTTTAAGTGAACGGTGTACATAATTAATTTTACAGTGGAATATCTTTAATTAATTTATTAGCTCTGATGGATCATATTTCTCAAAGTGGAGTATTTTGTTTTTGTATATCCGTTAGTTTTCAATGCAGCGATCCAAAAAAAAAATATTGTATGAAAAAAACTGCAGTTAATTATAATGCGGTAGATAAAGCATTAACTTGCATCGACCCCCACACGGCAGGTCTAACAAAGCTCTAATGAAACTCGAGCTATGAAAGTAGCTAGACATTTGCCAACTTGACTCTATCGTCAACATTTCGCTATGTTTTTTATTGAATCGCCATTATAATTAAAGAAAATGCGTTGCTTGAGAATATCACGATTTTAACATAAAATAAATGCAACATAAAGTATTATTAGCGTGTTACAAATTGGGATATAAACAATTTACATTATTTTAAAAATGTTTATTACACAAAAAATTTGTAATAATGTGTTAGTCTTTCTGAGCAGAGATTAGCTTAGGAAGGTGTTTTCAAAAATTGACCCTGAAGAGAGTTACGTGGCGTTATAAATAAAATAAAAATCTTTTTTATCAGCTATTAGACCTTCAGACTTAAAATTTAGCAAATATGGATTTTTTTTCAGCTGAGATATGCAAAAAGGTTTTTTTGTTTAATTTGCAAATCATGTAAAATGTACTCATTAAAAACCTTTTCCTTCATTATACTTTATTATACTTTCAGATATAAATTATTTACACAATTTTAATCAGCTTAGGGAGGTATTTTCAAAAATCGACCCTCAAGAGTGTTACAGGGAGTTATAAATAAAAAAAAATCCTTTTTAACAGCTATTAGATCTACAGACTTAAAATTTAACAAATGTGTTTTTTTCTCTCTTTTTTTGGTTCAGCTGAGATATGCAAAAAACTTATTTTTTGTTTAATTTGCAATTCCCGTAAAATTAACTCATTAAAAACTTCTTTATCCTTCAATCTGTGTTGCTTAATTTTTCCGTTCACCCATGCGAAGAACGGGTATACCAGCTATTATAATATAATCGTTATAATCTTAGTACATCCACTGCTTTGTGGAATGAGTTGAGATAAGAAAAGGATTTTCTATCGTAATTAAAACTCACACTATAGGTTACACTCATGACTTCTCTTGAGCTGTAAAGTCTAATAATGGTCTACACCAGTGTTTCTCAAACTGTGGGGTGCGCCCCCTAAGAGGGCCTGATATCTCTACAAGGGGGCATGAACACATTGAAAAATCGAAAACAAAATATTATTTTTTTAAAAAAAAGTATTGATGTACTGAAAGTAAACAATTAAAATACGTTCTGATGCAATAAAAATAAAATTAATATTTGTACTAATATAATACACTTATAAATGTTTCAGTACTGCACAATGTATTTTATAATTAATTATTTAACAATACGAAAGTTGAGCAATTCGTTCCCCAGTGCCACCCTTTTCCACGTAGGCCAGCGTGTGTGATGTATTGGGGTAAGGGGAAGAAAAGGAGCAAAAATAAGGAATTCCTCTGAAGTAGGTAAATCCTTCACAAATACTGTCAAGGTCCTTTTATTGCAGTTCAAAACGTATGGGTTAGTTTTATGGATAGCAGTGCACAGAAAATATTGTACTTCAGAAAGACGTATATATACGTCTGGGGTAATTAATGCTTTGGCTGAGCGAGACGTTTATATACGCCAGTAGCACTTAAGAAAAAGTCGTTGTGTAGTATTGTAGTTTTAGTGTCAGAGTTATATATTGAATTCAATACATTGTTATTTGTCTGAAGGGGTGCGTTTAAAATTATGGTTATTTGTAGGGTCGTAAGTATTGAAAGTTTGGGAAGCACTGGTCTACACCCTTTTTCGTCGAAATTCAATGCTTACAAGAAGAGCTTGTCTCGGGAAGAGAAGAATATGTCCTTTTTAAGAAAACTCCAATTTTTCTAATAGAAATAAATAAAAAAATTTTAGTCTTTGAAATAACTATTTTATTCGGGATTTATTATTCGTTAAATAGGGGGTTTTGTCTCTAATTTAGTGATACTCAACTAGCAGCCTATGGGCCGCATGGGGCTTACCTGACATTTCTGAGTGACACGGTCATGAGAGTTGCACTAAAAAATTCAATTATTTTAGAATACTTGATTAAAAATTTATCACCACTGTATGTATGTATTTCAGATATGTTCAATTGCGGTAGTGGTAGCTCGTTTTTGATGGTCACAAACTCCTTGATTCAGTTGTCAAGTGGAACACTCGATCCCTGATACCACTGAACATTCATCGTGCAGTAGGACTAATATACAGGGTGATCATAATTAAACTGCAAGTGTTCAACAGGTACTGGAGAAAAAACTACCGGTGG
This sequence comes from Trichonephila clavipes, assembly GCA_019973935.1. NCBI lineage: Eukaryota > Metazoa > Arthropoda > Arachnida > Araneae > Nephilidae > Trichonephila > Trichonephila clavipes. The sequence continues at coordinate 9,684 of BMAU01014397.1, read as the reverse complement.
AATTTGTAGTCTAGTGAAATATGGTATCTACACGTTTCAGAAGATGAGCAAGTCAAATATGCAAAAACACTGCCATATTTACCCGATAGATGGCGTTGTGTCGTGTTTCAATGCTTATCGATGACATATATGCAAATTTTCAGCTCATCAAACAGTCTAAAAACAAGACCGTGGCCACGGTAGCCGAGTGGTATAGGTATCGGACCGTGGCTTGCTTTGTCACGGGTTCGAGCCCAGTACCACTAAAGACCCGCCGTGTAGGGCAGCGATGCACGTTAAATCTGTCGAGAGCTGAAACGTCCTCCCGTTGGTGTGGTGGGGTAGTTAGGAAGAGGGGGTGCCAGCTCAGGTGTCGTCCACGTCACTTGACCATGGTTCAAAATTACGTGGTCCGTCGCCAAAAGCCCTCGTGTAGCTGAACAGTGCGACGTTAATATTCAATCAATCAATCAATCTAAAAACAAGACCAGATTGAGTAGCAACAGTGAGAGAACAATTGATTCCAGCATTGCAAGAGAGACATTGTTTCGAAACCACGGTATTTATACAGGATGGAGCACTCCCTCAGATCTATGTACCTGTTAAAAAATGCTACATTTTTGGTGTGGACCGACTCATAAACAGAGGTTCCGAAAACGCCTGCCCCTACGATCAACGGACCTTAATTCTTGCGATTTTTATCTGTGAGGACATCTGAAAGATATGCTTTATAGATAACAACGTGCTTCTGTTGGTGAATTGAAATCTAGCATAACGAGACACGTGAGGTTTGTTACAACAGATATTTTAAATGTGACGGTGGCCTACGCTGTGTTACGTTTACAAAATGTGTTTGCATCTGGTGGTTCGCCTATTGATCACATCATGTGATAATTTCATTGAATAAATAACGGTTTAGTTGTTTTTCAAAGCGTCTTTATGGATTGTTTACTTTATCTTGTTACGTTAATTTTTGATTACGTGATATTGTAAAAATTTAATTATTGAAGCGAATTGCATGGAATTTTGATAAATTGTAAGTTCATTGTTTATATGCTTCTTAGAATGTCATTATGTGCTCTGTCTATCGGTTTTGGAAGTTGTACATGAAACCGGGGAGCGTTAAAATATGGTACAGCGCCATGTATCGGGAGAAAATGGTGATTTTGGCAATCAATGATTACAATAAACTAAGCCATGCCTTAAGTGGTCATCCATCGCATATTGTTGTTAGCGACGCTAACAGCTGTGTGAAAGGGCCTGGCCTCGAATCTTGAAGAAGATATGGATGATTGTAAATGAAAAGTGCTTCATTTCTTGAAATTGAAGAAATAAATATATTTATAGCCCCATCAATCTCTTCTTCAGAATGAAAACGTCTTTCACGTTAGTTCTTTAATAGGTTAAAAAACAACCAAAAGTCACAAATTGCTAGATCCGGAATATAATGTGGATGTTCCATCACAGTAATTTGTTTTTGCTTAAGAAACTCAACTGTGTTTATCTAGTAGTACGGGAAGATGAACTGTCATGGTGAACCATTAGTACCTTAACATTCACTTCTTGAAGAATTTCAGAAAGACATTTAGTGGTATATCAGTTTGATATTACTGTCTTCTGTCCTTCCAACTAGATGGCTTTGACCAATTCCGTACTTCTGAAGAAAACGGCATACATTACTTTTTTCATTGCTTGTTGTCTTTTAACCATTGTCGGCGCGGAATCATCTTCAAAGACCTATACTTTACTTTCTCTACGTTTTGAAAAATAAAAATAATTAAACGGTATGTACACTTCATCACCAGTTGCAACTTTAGAAATGATACTGTGGCCTCAGTATGCTCTATATCCTTAAAATAGGTTCCATATCCTTGATATGGAACTTTAAGGTATAAGTGCTACAGCTAAAGTATCATCTTTCAATCTTTATTTCTCACTTATTCAAAAATCATTATCAATTGAAAAAACCCTTTCAATGGCTGCATTAGTTCCAGGGCAGTACACAACGTAAATTCAAGAATAACTAAATTTTCATTTGAAACTTTTGAAGTGGTTAAATATTTTTCCACCCATCTTATATCAATTTCAACATGCTGATTTTCCAATTGTTCTAATTAATCTCAGAATATAAATATACATTCAGTCCTTGAATTTCTTCAAACGGACAACTGTTATCACATTTAAAATATCAGGCATTTCTTTTCA
>BMAU01014395.1:0-153662 GCA_019973935.1 Trichonephila clavipes | reverse complement strand
ATCAGTACCGAACTAATAAAAAAATTTGCGAACAGTTCAAAGTATCAAATCTACGTTCGGAACCGTGATTTTAAAAAAGCACGTAAATGGATAATTTTTCATGATATTTAGTATCACTCAGTTTAGAATACATGCATAAAATTGTTTTAAGAGGGCATTTTGACAAAAAAATTTATTTAAATATAATATTTTTAGCAAAATATTAAATCAGAATGATCTTTTTCCAAATGTTCTCCTTTGTGAAAAATGTTTTATTATTATAATATTTTGCCTGTATATAGCTCAGACACTCTCTGCAGAGGCTCAACTAGAATTTTTAAAAAATTTACATTATTTTCACAGTTATCACCAATTGAATAATTTTATTCGCGTTTTTCTTAAAATTGCTCCCCTGTTGTTGTAAAAAATGAATAAACCCACTTCTAAGTTATATATTTCAAAAATTCTAGTTGAGCCTCTGAACAGAGATCTTGGCTATATACAGGCAAAATATTATTCTAAAAAAAGAAGCATTTTTTCAAAAGGAAAACATTTGGAAAAAATGGTATTCTAAGTTAATTTTGCCAAAATATTGTATTTTTAATATTTTTGTCAAAATGTCCCAAGCAATTTTTATGCATATATTCATAAATAAGTGACACTAAATATCATGAAATCATATCCATTTGTGCGCTTTTAATCACGGTTCAAATAGCGAATCCGGAGACAGCGAATTTGATGACGGTCAGAAGCTTTTTGTTTTCCAAAAACGTTTATGATTAGTGATACTTGAGCTCCTTAATGTGTGTGTGTGCAGGTTGACTTTTTTAAACTGACATTTTTAGAGCCACTTATAGCTCTAATAAAATAAGTAGTGTTTGTGTGGTGCTTATCCCCAAATTTGTTATGGGGATAAGCGACCAGAAAAAAGTAAATTTCATACGAAAATTTGTTCCGAAAATTGCTTTATGATTGTATTTATGGCTCTGTACAATACAAACAACGCTACAACAAATAATATTTAAAAAATGTAAGTCAATTCCTACTTTGAATGGATGAATAAAAAGTATTTTATCAATGATTCAATATTTGAATATTATACATATACATACATAGGGAAAGAGTGAGCTAATAGTAAGAACTGAAAAATGAAGCATGATTTGTCTGCATTGTCATAACAATGGAAACCCAGTTTTGCTAGTTTGGCTGAAAAACCGGTTTTCGACGCCAACTTTTGTCTTTTAACAGTTACATTGTTATAACAAAGAGACGAACCTAAATTGGCGTCAAAACACCAGTAATTATTTTAATTAAATTTAGTTAATTCATTAATGTTTGAAAAAATTGTATTAACATCAAAGTGTCATCCCTCTACAACTTTTAAAAATTATTTTAACTTAATTGGCTGAATAGAAATTATTTTCTTAACAATTGAAAATATGAACAAGATAAATAAATATATAAATATATAGAGAGATTGAGCTAATATTAGGAAATGAAAAAGTAAAGGGACGAGGTGTCATCCTCATCACGTGACGAACATGCAAAATTATGAAGTCGCCAATTGTCTTCATGTGGTTTCTAACTAAGTCATTAATAAACCAAAAATTCTGTTCCCATACTTTTTTACCTAGCAGAATAAGACTGGATTTTAAAATTAAAATTATTACTTATATGTTATTCAATATTGTGCATATGTTTTTAAGAGATTTTTTTTAAAGCTGAGTTTATAATACATTGAAAATGTTTCTAAAAATTTTATTGATTCTTTTCTATATGAAGAAGCTGGCATATTCGTGTTATTATAACTAAATTTTTTATTCATCAAGTATATGCTTAGCTAAAATGAACATGAATAAATATTTATTTAATGCCTTTTAGTTTAGATTTAAAAAAAAAAGAAAAAAGCAACATTCTCTTTGTATTTTCCTACGTTTGACTGATATTGAAAATCTACTAACCCAAGTAATAACCATCCAAAATAAATTTCACCGGTGAAGTGCTCAGATTTTCCAAAACTAATTAAATATTTTCGCTCTGTTTCACTAATATTGATTTCGAGAGGAAAGGCTTTATAAGAAAAAAATATTTTCCTTTGCTGTAAAGTAAAAAGCAGATGGTTGGGTTGGAAAGGGTTTTAATGGAGAAAATGATAGTAAGCACTTGTAGTGACTCAGCTATTACGCATTAATAATTATCAGCTTAATTGGAAACAAGTATATATTTTTACCTATTTACCATTTGAAATATTTTTAAATATAACTGTTACTACATCTTATTACTATTTTTTTTTTAATGTTTTTTTCTTATATTTTTTTATTATTTGTAGATAGTTTTGGTTTGAATCGATATTAATATTCCCTATCAAAATATACTTTGCATTCGGATTGCGGCAACATGAGGAAAACGGCTAGCAGAATAAAGAGATTTTGTTTGTGATCATTACAATGTATTTTGACGATTAAAAATAAAAGAACATTTGTTGCTGTTGCAGTACATTATTTAGCCCCGTAGTCGTTCACGACGGAGCACGGTCATCTCAGGCTCACGAAATCTTTAATTCTGAGAAAACTGTTAGTTTGTTACCAACCATCTCTTGTCAGTATCCTCCTACATAACAGTCTTAAAGAATCCGACTACGTTCGGAATCGTGATTCTACAAAAGCGCATAGCATTTATGATATTTAGTGTCACTTGGATTAGAAAACGTAAATAAAATTGCTTTACGAATATTATTACAATAAAAAATTATTTAAGTAAAATATTTTGACAAAAAATTAACATAGAATGATCAATTTTCAAAGATTCTCCTTTTATGAAAAATGCTTTGATTAAAATAATATTTTGCCTGTGCATAGCTCAGAGCCTCAACTAGAATTTTTGAAATATAGAACTTAAAAAGTGGTTTATATCCATACTTTTACTACAACAGAGGGGAGAAATTTTAAGAAAAAAACACCGTTAATTATTTCAATTGGTGATAACTCTGAAAGTAATGTGAATATTTCAAAACTCCTAGTGCCGGCCCTCTGGAGAAATCTTTACTTTTTATGAGCAAAATATTGTTATTATAGAAGCATTTTTATAAAAGGCGAATGTTTTGAAAAAAAGGTTATTCTAAGTTAATTTTTTGCCAAAATATTGTATTTAAAAAAATTTATTGTCAAAATGTCCTTAAAACCGTTTTATAGTTTGTATTCTAATCTAAGTGACACTAAATATCGTGAAATATCCATTTATGCGCTTTTTTAAAATCATGGTTCCGAACGTAATCGATACCTTAAGGAAGTAAAATTTACTTGTCACATCTCTTCTTGGAAGTGGCAAACGTTTTCTACAATCTTAAGATACTTGGAGTCATTGAGGTGTCCACGTTATTACTTTTGTTCCAAAATATATTCTATAGACAGGCTACATTTTTTTCCATGTGAACGACTTAGTGTTCTTGTTGTATGACTCATTAAGGTTTATAAATGTAAATGGAACAGAATATAAATAAAATGGAATGGACATCTGAAATTTCTATTGGACGAAATAAAACTCCTCTAATTCATCATGCAGATCGGCCTTCAAATATTCCTTGGGGATTATTTTTAAGGTATCTGACTACCCTAAAACCATGATTTTTTTTCAAAAATTGACAAATTTTTATGTCTTTATTTTTATAGACCATTTTATTAACTTAATAACAATACCAAGTATTTTATTTTCCCTCCACTAGAACAAAAATTACAAGCGTTTTAGTAAAAGCAAATGTCATAACTTTACACAAGATGTCAAACTTTAAAATGCGTTTTACTCGAAATGTGTTTTTTTTTCGAAAACTCAAACGGGAACCGCGATTGCTCAAAAGTTTTGAAAATAATTAGCTGAAATTTTTTGCTTATGTTTTGCATAACAGTAGAAGTGTTTTGATCTTCAGATTTATCAATAACTGTTTTATTTCAAAATTTGCAGTTATTTATGTGAATATAGACAATGTTTTTAAGCAATTTCGTATAATGACTTAGATAAAGTGCTCTAGTTTTTGTAAAAATTAAAATATCTCTTATCGTGAAGGTCACTTCAAACAGGAATAACAAAGTAACACATCAAAATTGAAAAATTGAGAATTTGTTCATAAAATCTTTAATACAGAGCGGGCCCCGTTTATGTAATTTTTCGTACATTTTTACTAGTTTTTTCCCATTTTAATAATAATAATTTTTTTCTTTTACCAATTTTAGGATTTTTTCCTTAAAATATACTAAATAAATATAAAAATCACAAAAGATCTCCATATCTCCTTTTTTCAAAAAAGTTGTCGCAAGTAGTCGGATACCTTAAAAGGGAAATCCGTCACCACGCGCAAAACGAGATGCGCGGCAGAGCAGAACTCGTATAGACTTATGTAAAGTGTGTGTTTCGTTTTTGTCATATAAAGTGTATATGTTTAAATAATTGTTAAAATTAATACATTTTTGGCCGCAATCAATGCGTAATTACTCAAATGATGCAAACTTTACTGACGAAGTTAAAACCAATCAAGCAAAGGAAGAACTTGATGAAATTTATATTCACTATGATTACTAATATCCATATTAGTCACCATATCGAAAGTAAATTTCAGAAAAGCGATGAACACATGAAACATTTAAGAAAGGAAAATTTTCAAATGATACCTAAAAAACTCCATTAAGAAAGCTATGAAGCCATAAGTATACTGCAGTACCCACTGCACCCTGTCAAAAAGACACAAGTAAGAAAAATTTCAACATGCTATTTGCCAATCATCAATGGACAATATAGAACTACAAAAACTTGAACAAAATATGAAAGTTTTTCCTGCAAATATCATTTCTCTAATGCTAGTGAAACGTTTCTGTGATTTGTGTTCTTTATAAGTACTTTATAAGTATGTCCTTTATAAGTAAGTAACGCACGTTTTAAACATTTTACCTCAGTTTGATTAAAGTTTCTATCAAATTATCAAAGAAAGATTGGTCTTTAAAAGTAGGTAAGTATCCTTTCTCGATATTAAAATACTCAGTGAAATTATGATTTTTGATCGTGTACAATAAAATTAATTATAAAAAAGGATTGGGGTGACTCCGTCACTCCAAGTGTCCACTAACATTAGTATGAAGTGCGCGCCTTCTCCCAGGTTAATATCACTTTTCCAAATAGCAAAATAAGCAAGACACACATCGCTTACATTCTATAACAGAATAGGTGATGCAATGTGAAAGAGTTATTTAAACAAAACGAAAATTTTATAAAATCTTTTGATGTGCTAATTTTCCAGACACTGGCGAATCCGGACAAAATACATTAAAACTATCGATACTTAAAAAATAGAGCACAAGAAGGGGACCCCATAGATATATTTCCTAAAAAGGTTTACACAGTTCAAGTGAGCTCGACAAAAACCTGTTAAATCCAATACTTTGTACAAATAGCAAAGATCTCCTCTGAGACTGAAAGGTTCTGGATATGACCACTGGTAAGATATGAGAAGGCAGTTTGATACCTTCCTTCCCTGTCAAATGCCAGATTGTGCCTCTATCCAGTCGTTGACAATTGCGCTGATTACCTCATAATGAACCGGCTTTCACGATCGCTCTCTTCTCACGTTCAGATTGCTGCCTTTACATATATATATATATATAAACTGCTGTTTTCTTCCATCTCACAAAGTATTCCACAAAACACACATTCAAATTTCTTTCTAACTCTAATGAATTGCTGTGTCATACAGAATACAATGTCTTGTCGTCTATTAATTTGACTCCCTTGTCTACTTAAGCACAACTGAACATTCTCTTTTAAATGACAACATGTGGTTATATCTCAACCAAACCATTAAACTTTATGGGATGCATTAAACTTGAAAATAGGACTAGAAAATTCAACACACACACACAAACTGAAGCTTTGACCCATGATTGAATTTTTCTTTTGCAAATATAACGCAGAAACTCAGTGTACTCAACAAATAAAGGGTGTTTTTTTAGAGGTATAGAACTTTAAATTGCAATAAAACAACGATGTATTATTCGATTGACATGAATTTTTTTTTTTTATTCGAAAGATAATCTTGTGGCATTACATTTTAAATATGATTTCTAGCATATGACTGCCACGGCTGGCTCGGATGAAGTCAATCTGGACGTCCAATTTTCGATGACTTTTTCCAACATTTGTGGCCGTATATCGGCAATAACACGGCGAATGTTGTCTTTTAAATGGTCTAGCGTTTGTGGCTTATCCGCATAGACCAATGACTTTACATAGCCCCACAGAAAATAGTCTAGCGGTGTTAAATCACAAGATCTTGGAGGCCAATTCACAGGTCCAAAACGTGAAACTAGGCGGTTACCAAACGTGTCTTTCAATAAATCGATTGTGGCACGATCTGTGTGACATGTTGCGCCGTCTTGTTGGAACCACAACTCCTGGACATCATGATTGTTCAATTCAGGAATGAAAAAGTTAGTAATCATGGCTCTATACCGATCACCATTGACTGTAACGTTGTGGCCTTCATCGTTTTGAAGAAGTACGGACCAATGATTCCACCAGCCCATAAAGCGCACCAAACAGTCAGTTTTCTGGATGTAACGGTGTTTCGACATACACTTGTGGATTAACTTCACTCCAAATGCGGCAGTTTTGTTTGTTGACCTAGCCATTCAACCAGAAGTGCGCTTCATTGCTAAACAAAATTCGCTTATGAAAATCGGGAACAACGGCAATCTCGTTTTGGGTCCATTCGACGAATCTACGCCTTGCTTGATGATCGTTTTGATGAATTGCCAAACCAAACTGAGAATAAATCACTTGACAGCTGTTAAATCGATCGCCATCTTGGAAATTAATGCCAACTTAAACTTCTATACCTGGAAAAAAAAAAACACTCTTTACAATTCAAAAATTCAAGTTTGATTTACAAAATCTGTTGAAAATTATTTGTTCCGCATATCATTTTATTTAATCTATTTTACAATGTTTCATTTTATTTCTCTCTCTATATATATATTATAATTAAATATGAATGCAAAAAGGAAATGGCTATAAGAAGCAAACTTCTCTAAGCCTCGATCTTTCAAAAAATACTTAAAAAAGGAGAATTAGGCCATTTTTAGTTAAAAAATATTTTATGAAATAATGTAATAACTATATAGCAACATATGTTACATTGCAACTTTTCCAGTCTTGTTAGTTAGTTTATCACAATTTTATTTTCAATAACAAATACTGATCCTGTAAGAAAAAAGATTCGAACGTATTAAAACTGGATTAGAAAGCAACATTGAACATATTTTAAAACGGATGTATGGAAATTACATAAAAATCATGCCTATATCTTTATTTTTGTAACGTATAGCTCTTACTAATTTCTTCTTTAAAAAGACAAGGTTCGCGAACTAGTTTTTCAAAAGTAATGAACAAAATTAATTTTTTCTCGAGCCACCCATCCGGTATAGTGGTTAGTGACGTTGACTGCTGTGCCGTAGAACCTGGATTCGATTCCCGGTGAAAGCATGGATGCTTGTAAATGTATAGTGCCTTCATGGCAGGGAGGTACTCTAAATAGCCGTCGAGATGCGAGTCCTATCCTAAGGTAGGTGGAAGGGAAAGAGAGGTGGAAGTCCCCTGACAACCCCCAAGGTCTTCTCTCTCAAAATTGGGGGAAACGAGCCAAACCGTACTGTCACCTGCATGGTGCTCAAAGCTACGATAATGACAGGGGTACAATGTAGCTCTTTGAAATGATGAGTCCCGTGGGCCTTTATCTTGCACATGCTGATCATGCATTAGTAATAAAAATAAAGTTTCTCGAACATTCACCCTTAACGTTATTTTTAAAAAAATTAAAAATGGAACTACTATTATCTTATAGGGACTAAAAGTAAAATTGGGATCACTATATCCATAAATTAAACAAAAAATTCGTTTTGAGAAAGTGTGCAAATTACAGTGGTATTCTAAATAGGAATTCTTCTAGAAAATGTCATTATACGATATCTTCAATCCGTTATCTGCAAGTTAAACTTAATATAATTAATGAAAAAAAACTAAAAATATCAATTTTTCAGATGCGTAAAGAAGCTACATCTATATTCTGCAAGAAAAGTACATAGTGTATTATTAGCATAATTCCTCTCACAAAAGTTCTGTATAAAAAGTGACATTCTGTATAAAAAAAGTGGATTTTTTCCGGGGGAAAATTTCTAACATATATAATACCCCAATCGAAAGAATATGTCCTTCTTTTACTTTGTTTCTTCTTCAGAAACACCTAGGAACGTTTTTGCAACGAATTGTAAAGGATGAGTTAGAGGGAGAAAAGTGAATAAAAAAAATGACTCCACAATCTGATTTTTTTTTTTACATTACCATCAAAGCTTATTCTTTGGCGACAGCTGTGAGAAAAGTATTTCCTAATGCACAAAAAAGATGCAAAAATCTTCGATTGTTTTTTCTTTCGTTTCCTTTTGAATTTAAGAGTTTAAGGGAGAAATCTTGTTGAGCAATTTTGAAGTTGTGATGGAATAAAAGGTTTTCTTTATATCCACTTTTTTCGACTGCTTTTGTATTCAGATTCCGCAAGATTTTCTTTGAAATAACTTTCTGTTAAAGTCTCGAAGCGTAAAAATTTTGTTTTGCATTTGCAAAAAGAGATAAATTCTGATTTTTCTAACAATTGGAATATACAGCAGAATTGTATTTATAGAAATCGCCAATTTAGCCAAGCGGTGTTCTATACTTTCCTTTTAACCAAATTTCTTTTTTGCTTTTAATTTTCATACGATAGAACTGAGTAAAATTTAGTTTAAATCATCTTTATTAAGTTAGAATGAATGAATTTCAAAGTTATGTTTTTGTTTAAATATTGTATACTTGTGTACGCGCAATTAAGTAGCACTGGAGTATGATCTAAAAGGACGTTATTGCATACTAGCATGTTGATGAAGGTAAAAATTATTAAATAGTTGAGACAATTATTTATATTATGATAGTAAATTATATATTTAAAAAAAAATGGAAACAGTTTATTTGAGCATAGAACTACTCTGCTCAAATCATTTAGGGGAACTAGCAAAAATTTGAAGAGGCCGTTACACAATAGCGTTGCATGGGAATAAAATAGAGAATACATGCGTTAAAAAATGCAATACAGTAAGACACCAGCAAAAGCAATTGCCGGAGTACTAAACTTTTTACACTTACTTATAACTCACTTATAACTATACAAAAGAATGTGTAATATATAATGAAGAATATTTTTCGAGGCAATACAATAATGTAATTTTCTTCTTTGTGAAATGTGTGCATGTAAAATGTTTGAATTAAAGGCATTTTCTATTAATAATTTCATAATTTCAGTTCTTATTCCTGATATGTTTTTCATACAAAAACTTCAGTATTATGCGAAGAAAAAACTAAACTTTCTGTCGTGACAGAAAAAAATTTTTTAAGTTTTCTTGAATTTTTTTGTTCATTTAATACCTTCTTAAAATTGATCATTTACAAAAATGTATAGGGTAGAACAAATACGAAAATGTAACTATTTTCAAGAAAAATATATAACTAATATCTTAAAGTGGTATTTTATGTTTATTTAAGCTTATTATAATTTTTTTCAGGAATTATAAACTTTAAAGTGCTTTTTCTTAGTTTGTGTTTTTCGAAAAATGAGTGCATTCAAAATGCTACTCCTTCCACAACTATTTACCAATCACTTTCATTTTTTTGCTGTGTGCTGCATATAAAGCATGTAACAAAATTAGGGATCCATTTTGCTGTAAATTGAATACTTTTTTATAAAAAAATTAAAATGTAAGAGATATTGGCTTTTTCGTTGATTTTAGCATGCATCTCAACTTTTATATTGTTTCTCAAAAAGGAATTAAGTTATTGTAAAGTCGATCTCTAAAGTTGTTTATAGCATCCATAAAAAAAATACAAAAAAATTCCAGGTCAAAAATTTAATAATTACAGAAGGAGTAGAATTTTAAAAATTTTCAAATTTTCTTCAAAAAATTTCAATTTTTAAAATTGTGTGAATAATATGTGAAAATTTTCATCTCGTATCATATTTTGAATAGAAACACTATATAAAATGTTAAAATATAATTTTAAATACATAAAGAAAAACGTAGCTCCAAAGGTACCAAGTCATTTTAAGTTGTAAAATGCATGTGTTATTTTTTTCTTGTTACTATTTAGTAGGTGTCTTCTCAGTGCAATTAATGTTAAAAATAACTAAAATACCTGTTTCACGTACACAAAAATTACTTTAACTTTTATCCTTAAAAAAGCTCAAATACCTAAATTACATTCCTCTTGTGGCAGTACTTAACATACAAATATATTCCTTTATTTTATTTTATTTTTCATCTCTACAGAGGAAATTGCCCTTTCCGAATAGATCGGCTTAGAAATTCTTTTAAAAAAATTTCGATCCACCTTAATGTGCAATATGTACATTTACGCAATCTGAAACCCCTATGATGAATTCAGGAATGGAGATTATTTAAAGTTACTTTTACGTTATACACAGACGGGAAATTAACCAACACCAATAAAAAAATAATTTAGAGAAAATAAATTTTTAGACTATACAATTTTCTAGTTAACATGTTTAAATGATTAATTTTTCAAGATCACAGAATAATTTAAGCTCAAGAAAATGAATTTCAAATATGAAAAGATAATACATTAATAGTTGGTGTAACCTCAGAATTTTGAATGAAAGCCTGGAAGAGTGCATGTATTGTGACATACAGGTGCGGAATGATATTTTGTGGTATGGATCCCCTTGCTTGTTGTACTTGTTTTGTAAATACTGAACCGGTCAGTGTTGGTTGTAGATGATGTTGAGTTGTACGTTGAAGTTGTACCCCGACGTAGCATGATGGGCCACAGCTGTACGCTGAATACGACGGTATTCCTTCTCAGTAGTGCACGAGGCCGCCCGCCGGATCCTGTCTTCTTGATGCAGTACCATTTTTTCACCAAAAAAACTGTGGATATATTCCAGGTAAGTCTTTCTGCAATATCGCGAACAGGGAGTCCACCTTCTCGTAACTCTATTACACTACCCCTTTCAAACTCGGTGATCTGTTCGTGATGGCTTCTTCGTCTTCTTAAGGTATCCGATTACGTTTGGAACCGTGGTTTTAAAAAAGTGCATAATTGGATAGTTTTCATGATATTTGGTCTCACAGATTAGAATCCATGTATAAACTTGTGTTAAGGACATTTTGACAAAAAAATTATTTAAATACAATAATTCGGCAAAAAATTAACTTAGAATAACCTTTTTCAAAATGTTCTCCTTTTTGTGAAAAATGGTTCTATTATAATAATATTTTGCCTGTATATAGCTCAGTTCTCTGTACAGAGGCTCAACTATGATTTTTGAAAAATTCACAATATTTTCAGAGTTACAACCAATTGAAATAATTATTCGTGTTTTTTTCTTAAAATTCCCCTCTGTTGTCGTAAAATATGAATAAATCCACTTCTAAGTTATATATTTCAAAATTCTAGTTAAGCCTCTGAACAGCAGTCTGAGCTATATACAGGCAAAATATTATTCTAATAGAAGCATTTTTCACAAAGGAGAACATTTGGAAAAAGATCATTCTGATTTAATATTTTGCCAAAGTATTGTATTTAAATAAAAAAATTTGTCAAGATGTCCTTAAAACAATTGTATGCATATATTCCAATCTAAGTGGCACTAAATATGAAAATTATCCATTTATGCGCTTTTGAAAATCACGGTTCCGAACGTAGTCGGATACTTTAACACTCATTTTCATAATTTTGAACGGTTTATAATTAATCCCATAATTGCCGATTAAAAGTTACTCAATTCACTCCCAATGTTATCATTTTCACGTAAGAACGCTTAAGTGATGTATTGGGGAAGGGGAAAAATAAATAAGCAAATTATCTGGAAGGAGTAAGTACTTCTCAAACACTATCAAGGTCTTTTAATGTATTCTCCAAAGCCTTCGGAATAAATTTATGGATGGCAGTGCACAGAGAAGATCACACTTTGGAAAGACGTATATATACGTCCAAAGCAATTAATGATTTTGCTGAACGAGGCGTTTATACGCACCGTTGGCACTTTCGAATTTAAAGCAGGATATGTATTGTAGTCTTAGCGTAAAAGTATAGTATTATTGAATTCTCATTACATTTTTATTGTTTGAAAGGGAGGCGTGATGAAAATTATGATTGAGTATTGGGTCGCAAATACTGAAACTTGAAGAAGCACTGTCGTAAACTCTTACGATGAAATATCGATTAACAATAAATAATACAACGGTCCCGAAAAACTACTACGGATTTTATATGCATTATTTTTCTTCTACTCCAAAACGAAAACCACTTAACACAAAAAGTTGCCCTTCTAGGCCGACCTTTAATGAAATATTTAAGAACTTATCTGTATTATTGGATTTTTTTTGTAACATCGGAAGAATTCGTTGCAGTAGATAATGACAATATGTGTACAGCTTCAATAGTGGCAAGCAAAGACATTTTTGGAATTTGTTCAAAGCTTAAAAAATTACATTGTGCAGATTCCAACGACAAAAAGGAAACAAATAATGCATCCCCTATTCCCACGTCATCCTAAATGAGGAACAACATAAAAAGTATGCGCAGGCATTTAAACATATATTCAATTTTGAAATTAATACCAAAATGGACGACATCGAACACTTCGTTCTCATTTTGATTTCAAAAAACTCAATAAATGTTTTATTTTGCAAAAAAAAACTGGAAAATTTTGTACTAAATTATATTATGTTCTAGTGGTTGTTTTTATTTCATTGATTTTTATTAAATATATGCATATATGCATTTCTAAGTAATTAAAATAATGTACTCTAATAAACATAATTTTGTTGAACATATGTTTTTCCCCTTTTCAATATTCTTTTACACGAAATTCTTTTAACACGAAAAAATATTTCAGTTCCCTTAGTTTTGTGTTAAATCATTTTCACTATATTTATAGTTATTAAAAATTCGAATATAAAATATTTAGTTCACAACATAACATTACATTTTAACTTTTTTGATAGCCAGAGAGTAAAAGTACATCATTTATATAAATAGTGATATCAATAAAATTTCTTAGTATTCCTTCAACTACTTATACATTTCATCACCACTATCAATAATCTGTTAGTTACATAAATACAAAAATATGCTCGAATGATACAAAGCTTTCAAATAAATCAAGATAATTACTCAAAATTTATTTTTTTCATTAGCACTTCGCTTTGCAATAAGAAAGTCAAGATAAAAGAAAACATCAATTTCAGTATTACGTCTAGACATTTCTAAGATATATTTGATATATCCCTAGGATTTCTAAAGATAGTAATCGAGTTAATGTTTTCATCGAGAGATACATTTGATCTTTTTAGTGTTATGCAATTGATACCTGTTGTGGAAGTCAAGAATTTTATTCATTTTACTTGATGTTATCAAGATGGCTTCTATCAATGATATAGTTAGGCTGACTTTATCTTCAGTTTTGTTTTATTAATAATATTCAATTGTCTTTATATTTATTATTTGTAAAGAAGCAGTTTCCAGAGAATGCTCTCTGTTTCTCTTTTAATATAATAAATAATAGAAATTTCGTTTTAGACAAATTTTTCAAAAGTATGAATGAATAAATCTAAGGAAATTTTTTTGTTATTTTTGTTATTACATCTTGAAAGGAAAAATTGTGTTGCAACCTTTAGTGCTATTTATTACACGGTAAAATTAAGGTATTCTGTTTTTATTATATTATTTATCTGATAATATTCTAAGAATTTTTATTACAACTTTCGATTTTGCTTTTTTCATATAGGAAAAAACAAAAAAATTCTACGTTATTTATAAAATGTATTGCTACTTTTCTTTTTATGAAAAAAGACAATATTTTATTTTCCCGAAAATAGTAACTCACCTTACTTTATTATTTGCTGCAAAAGACATGCCCAGCGATTAATCATATGTGTTCTTCCATCAACAATCCGTTTGTAGCTGATGTTTTGCGGTTGGAGAAGTAATTGTTGCTGAGACCGGATCTGTACTTATGCTTCTTAGCATTTATCTTGTCGAATTATTGACTTAGAATAGCGTATGATAATATCAGGTCGTTCGAAAAATCCGCTTATTTTTCTGTAGAAATCTGTAAGAGTTAAACTTCAAGTATCTTTCAAGGCTCTTTTTTAGAGTTGTTATTATCCATGACATAACTTTTTTTCTCATTAGCTACGGTACTACTAAGGTGCAGCATTGTTAATGTCACTGTTAAGGCTGGATCACTGTTGTGAAAAACATAGTTAGGACGACATTAAGATGCTCGTAGGTTAAGATATGTCACCACAAGTATAAGTGGATCCAAGGGAATCTGGAAGTTGATCGGAGAGAGAGTCCGTTGGAGTGTGCTAGGGCGTCGTAGAATGTTTGAAGCCAATAGATGTGTTTCTTTAGAATCCGTGAAACTTCGTAGCGTATCGGAAGTCTCCGGGCTAACCTTTTTGGTGTTTATTTAAAGGAGGAATGCGTCACACCTAGAAAAGTGACACGTGAGACAGAATCAACTGCGTTTGAAATTAGCAAGGATTGCTAAGGGGATCAGTTTCTTTTTGTTATGTACTGTTTAATTAAAATTGATTTCATATTTACCAGAAATGTATATCTATATGTAATAAAAAAAGTGTAACATTTTTTTAAAAATCCGGTAGTCCTCAATAATTTCCAGGAAATTCATTCGGAATATTACGCATGGATTTAACGAAATTAAGCATATTTCTTCTGATAACTAACATAAAAGGAATAATTCATACTCTTAAATATAGCAGAAAATGGAAGAAGCAAGTTTCATATGCAAATCAACTTTCATGATTTAAAAAACCAGGAAAAGGTTATAAGGTGGTGATTTCTTCCTTTAAATCAGCATTTTTGTGGGGTGAGCTCCCATAAGGAGGGGGCATGATAATCCTACCGGGGAAGGGGGCGAGAGAAACATAATCAGCTGTTTGCCAGTCTCTTCTATCAAACCAATACAGCCAGTTACTGGCCAAGGTTGTCTCAGTCATGTTAGGCAATCTTGATCTATTTGATGCCAAGCTCTTCCATCGGATAACTCCCTTCAACTACTTTTCTACAGTATCCATCTCGGCCTTCATCTTTTCCTCCTTACCTCTGGAGTTTGAAAAATAATTTTCTTTACAGAATTTTCATTGCTATATCGAAATACATGTCCCAGCCACCTTATTTGGGAAGCCTTGATCACTTTCTTTGTTGAGTTTTTGTCCTTTATATGAAACTAAATTGTTACCCTGAAGCATCATTTCATGCTTTTTATACCATTCGAAAAAGAATTAAAGTTCCCCCATACAATCGTTTTTTTTTATTTTTTTCCTTCTGTTTTTCTGTGTATTGCGTTTTGTTACACCTTTATTTTCCCTTTTACGGCAATGCATGACTATCGGGCAAAGGTATCTTCCTTTTTTTGCTTGCTTCCCTAATTTTTTGAGCAGGAACTTGAAGTGACGTATTTTAAATTAAATAATTTACTGGAAAGAAAAAAAAGTTTTCGAACCCTTTGCATTACATTATTTTTCTAAGGAGAATATGGAAAATTTTTGTGTCACAAAACTATCATTTTAAAATACTCAAGGATTTAATGGTAACTGTAGCTTACTCTAACACACAATAGTTTTATTAAAATACAAGAATAGTACTTAAGAAAGGCGCATTGCAATTTCAAAATTCATATCGTAGCTTTCAATTTATTCCATTCCTAAGTTGAAATGGCTATTTTTAACACAAACGCATGTAGAGCTAATTATTGCAACGAAACCCACAAAAGTTTTAATTTGCAGAAAATACAATATATTAATAAATTCTTTCAGTAACAAGCAAATGTTCTTTAAGAAACCTTCCACAGTTTCAAAATATAAAAAAAAACATTTTTCATCCATCTTAACAAAGCTAATAAGTGATACTTGAAAACTATCTCAAATTACCTTTAATGAGACAAGAGAGAATGTTGCACGAAAGTTGCTTCATCCCATCCATCATAATTATCATAATTTGACAAAACAATGTCTAATAGTTTCTCGCTTGATTAAAATTGGAAAGGATGTGTTCTTAACAGCATAGTATATTTAAAGAAAAGTGCTTAGGGTAGTTGGGTATTCATTAAATAATTGAAATTGCGAAATATGTCAAAGTTTTTTTTTTATTTTAAACCACCGTTGAATAATGAATTGACTTGTATTGCATTACACTTTAAGATTATTAGATCCTAACTATTAATTAAGAAAATATTTATTTTGTTCTAACTGAAGCGTATATTAATTATTTACTATGATTTTAGCTAAGGTATATTTATATTCTATATGACAAGAAACATCGAGTTTTATATGCACATGGAAAGTCTTACTTGAACTGTAATTAAACATTTAAAAGATCAAATTTTCATCAATTTCATATCATACAAATATCCTTTTCTTTAATGATGCCTAAATTTCTAGATGTGATTTCTTCTTTAATCAATAAATGTAATGATTGGCGTTTGTTATTTATGTAGGTATTTCTTAAGACCTGTGGTATAACTCTCCTTCCCCCCGCAAAATTTAAGTTTTGACTTAAATATCTTAAAATTGTTTAAATGCGTACTTGATGTCAGTCTGGCTTTGTGCCTTCTAGAATCCGCTACTGGGGTTAAGACCCAGATTTTTGTTTGTGTTTTTGATTCATATTTAAACTCTCTAAGGTCCTAATTTCATTGATGACAAACTAAATAATAGGAATTACTTCCGAGACAGAATGAGTAGAATCTCAAATTCCACAAGTGGTGCCATTCGAAACTTTGTTGACAGACATATAAGCTTATTTTACATTTTGTCTACAAGCCGAGAATTTTGCGAACTTTTTTTCTAATTTAACCCTTGATCTACCGCATTATACGGTACTGTAACTTTTCTCGTGCACAACATTGAAATATAAGGAGCATACATAAATAAAATACTCAACTTTGGGAAATTTGATCAATAATAGCTACTTAATTTAATTTGTACTTTAAAGTCCCGTCAGTACAAGAAGGATTAAAATATTCTCATAAAACAAAACGACCGTGTTGACTTTTTAACAAAGTTTTAGTTCTTAAAAATGCTAAATAGCCAAAGAACATTACCGCATTTTGAGGGAAGTTTCGCTTGAAAGTTTTTTTAAAGCACGGCATACTGGGGAAGGAAATACTTTATTATCAGAACATAAACTACTGCACCATGCATCCGTCGAAAATCCCAGCAGATCTCATGTTGGGACTTCTTTATTTAAAGAAAAATCTAAAAATGCATCACTGCTTTCAAATCGTAGGTTTGGTAATAAACCCAAAGCCCCTTGAAGATTCAACTTCTTTTTTCGAGACATTATAAGAGGCAAAAAATTATAGCACCTTATACATATCTGCTTATGCATATTTGGATCCACTTATTTCTGAAAAAATGTTATTTAGGAAGTACGGTTTTCTGTTAGCAATGCGCAAGCGATTTTAATATTTTAACTATTTGGGTGTTTTGTGAATAAAACTTATTAAAAAGGGGTGAATAAGTCATATGAACCTTTAATATCAGTGCCACACTCATTGGGTTGTCTGTGGGAATATGATCATAATGCACACAGTGAACTTTTACTTCAGGGCTTGAAACATAAGTCAACGATTACGAATTTAGTACTAATTTCCAAACAAAATTTACCTTTTTTTAAAAGAAAAAAAGTATCTCAGGAAGTTTGTTTGCCACACACAGTGTACAAGTTATCAAATGAATGGAAAAAATGTGTTTGCTTCAGAGAAGGCTGCGAGAAACGAAACTATGATCATTGGTGTCTGGTGTTTTACTTTACAGTCATTTAATTAGAAAATATTCTTCCTTTTGACAGAATTTTAGCCTTCATAGCAAGGTGCTTAGAAAAATAAAGTTTGAGGGAAAAAATGCAATTCGGATTATTTACTGGTTTCAAATTTCGGTTAAGGGTTGGAAGGAAAAAAGCACTTTCGGCTTATACACAAACTGGCTATTTTTGAAAATATATAATAATTCTGCCTTGTCAGTCTCTTTTTAAGAATAACGAAATATGTCGTAACAATAATTGGTTTTCCTATTCTGATACCGTATATATATACTAAAATCCTTTTGGCACTTAATCTTTTCTAAGTTTTTTCTTCTTGCTTGCTATAATATTTTTTTTAGTTTAGGCAACGTAAATACATATTTTATCGATCTCTTTTTAACTTTAATTTCATTTGAAAATATCTAAATTTAATTCAGCTACTAACAACCTATTAAATTCCTTTTTCTTAAGGAATATATTTCTTCTTTTTTTTTCTTTTCTTTTCTCACAATCATGATTTATTAACATGAACTTAAACTAAACACTTAACAAATGCATGCCTTTTTATGTTTTGATTTCATAATTTATTTTATATTTTGTTATTTCTTAAGTATTGTATTTTAATTTTTTACTTAAATTCATTTTTTCATTTTTTTTTCAAACACAATGTCGCGATCTATCGACCGCGGGTGTAGGAGGATTCGAGTAAATATCAGCCATTTTTCAATCATTTCCCATATCACTTAATGTACTTAATCCATTTAATTGAGAATACACCTAAATCACTAAAACCGAAAAGTAATCAATCTTAATAAATAAATTATAATAGAAACACGAGCACTTATCTCTTATCCTGAGCGCTCTTGCTTCAATACTTGATCAAGATTCTTTCTTGAATTAACAATATGACCACCACGGATCACTAAAGCTCAATTTTCAACCATCATCCCGCCTATTCCACGACGAGCACTTAAATAGAAGTTCTAAAGTTCATGAAACCAAGTTTTCTTCACGGAAAGTGATTTTCAACCAAAATCACAGTTAAAAAGAAAATTATACACAAGAGAATTAGTAAAACCGCGAGTAGACCCGTTGCAAAAATGCTTACCAACAAGGGAACCAAAGCTGTGTATTGGGTAAATATTTACTTCCTCAAAAAAATAATATTCAATGCTTTTTTGTTTCTTTTCAAAAATCTTACTTTTACTTTTTATATGCTTCTTTTCTCTTTTACTTTTTGATCTTAGTTGTCAAAGACATAGAAAATCACTAGAAAAATTGTCAGTGTCCTGAACTGACGTTTTCGCGGGACAACTGGGCTGTGTCAGCAACCCTCAATCCCCTATCTTGAGCTGAGAGGGGCATTGTGTTGTCGACTTGTATGGTTAAGTGCATACAGGCTTCAGGAAGAAGAAAACCAATGGAGTAAGTAAGCTGGCAGAGGAAAACCTCAGCTTTTGGATGGAACCTTATGACTGTATGTTGGGAATGAGCTATTGGTATTGACTGCCTGATTCACAATAAAGGAAATTAATGGAGTTTAAAAATAAAGGAAATATGAAATTAAAAGAATAAAAGGGAAATGTTTGAAGTTAAGTAAAGGAAATTTTGTTTGTCATATAACATGGTTTTAACTAGTGGATAGGCTTTTTGCTTATATGTTTTAGCAGCTTTAAGTTTAGGTAGAAACTGTAAAATTTTTGGTATTATTTTTAATCAGCTAGAAATTATATTGAAAAATTCCCAGTTCTATCGCTAGGCAAACTACATCTACCGAGAAAATGAGAAGAAATTAACAAAATGCGCAGTATGTTTGATGTAACAACGTCTTGCAAGGTTATAGTGGTGGAAATAACAAAAATAAACGGCACTATGCATTAATAGTAATTAACAGTAAGAATATTATTCTCGTCTGTTTCTTTACTCACTACAAATATAAAGACAGGTTTCCATAAATAGCAAACAATACAGCTCGGTGTACAACTTTGAACTGCGTGTTGTAAGAATAACTCAGATAGTAACCAGAAATGCCACGTCACCGAATGAAACTCCAAAATTAAAGTGCCACATGCCATGTATGTACGACACATTTACACATTTTGTGCTTAGAAAATAATCTAAAAGTGCACGAAAAATATTACATAAGCCTTTTGGGGATTTCTCGGAAAGATTTTCTCCAATGATGAAATCAAATGCAATTAACTATCACGAAAGTCTACGTCAATGATTTTGTTATATAAATCCATTCAGCAAAATTTATTAACCAGAATTTGGTACAAGCATAAGCTTCTTTGGAAATCTACATTTTAGAAGTTGTTTTCTTTTGGGTTTTTTTCAAGGTTTTGATATAAAAAATATTGTTTGTTTTATTTTTCATTTTGTGATCTTCTATGACTGTTATTATTTTTTGATAGAATAATAAAGAATGTCGTATATACAAAAGCAAAAAAAAAGATAATAATATCTTTTAGTTCCACACCACAACAGAGGGCTTAAAACATACATAAAACACTTATTTTGGAACCCATCACTACAATTTACAAAGGAGAATGGCAACTCCTAAAAAGTGTGTGGGAAGAAAAGAATTTCATGGCAAACGAACTAGTAGCGCCATCGTGCTGCAGGTTAATAGTAAATGAAAGGTAGCAGTAATTATAAAGTACTAGCTGGTATAATCGTACTTCGGACGGGTGAATTGAAAAATTAAACAATACAGATTGAAGGATGAAGAAATTTTTAAAGAGTTAATTTTACGTGAATTGTAAATTAAACCAAAAAAGAGGTTATTATTATTTTTATACTTAAAAAATACAATACCTGCCTATTCAGTTAAAGTTATAGCGTTATAATTAACTAGAAAAACCACAAACAAATTATGCAATTCGGTCCAAGTGATGTAGTGTGAAAGACAAAGTTGATCTACCTTAAATACCAGAAGCGATAAAAGTAAGTTTTATTCTGAAATAAAAAATAGTGATTACATTGATCAAAGCAATACATTAGAAGCGAGCCTGCCCTGGCGCTTGGAGTAGACAAAACAAAAAGGGAAAGTTTGGCTTCACACATAAAAGATAGACATATGCTGAATTGTAACTCTAACGGTTTTTGCAGCGCACGCCAGAACAGCTTGCAGATGGCAGAATTTTTCCGACTTACTTGACAATTATCTTTATATTTTAGACACTTTACACAATATGCTTATAAATTATAGCCTATGTGTTATTCTGATGTATAAGCGTTATTATTGTAATTTTTCATTAAAAATCCACTCAGCTGTTTTTGCGTGAAAGAGTAACAAACATATATACATCCATACATTCAAATTTTCGCGTTTATAATATTAGTAAGGATTATAATTTCGGTTTCTCATAAAATCTGGATATTTAATATAAATCTCTGTAGTTCACTAATCTTATAGAAAATTTAATTTTTTACAACAGAGCCGTATTGAATATTAATGTCTGGCTCGAAACGTGAACTAATATTTTGAGAAAATAATATGCTTTTCAAAACTGCAACGTTGAAACATTTTATATTGAAGCAAATTATTTATTTCCATACATTTTTCATCATAATTTACGTTGCCGTACTACATTCCTGTATTTCACTCAATAGTTTACATAATGAAAATGCTTGCTATTTTTTTTAATGTTTTTAAGAAATTAGTTTCGTAATTGTACCTCAAAGATTTTGTAAATGTTCTTAATTTTTAAACAGAGTTCCATTAATTCCTCAGACCAAAAAAGAAAAAAAGCATTGCATATATCAGCAATATAGTCTCCTTTGAGGAAAAGTTTCGTCCCAATTTAAACTAAATTGAAAATGTTCTCTTCCGTCTCGAAAGTATGGTCATTATTATAATTTTATTTGCATATCCAGTTCAGTTTTTAGAGAATAATTACTGTACAGATCTTATACTTTTACTAAGAGCAGCTTAATTTCTAAATTTGAGAATATCCATAGCTAAAATGGGTTTTTAATCTCAATTACACCTACACCATTTTAAATTCAAAAGGTTTTCCTGTTGTAGAAATGGGTATAAGTTCCAGATATTATAGCAGGCTTGTTAAACATTATACAGATTTTAAGTAGTTATTTTAAATACAATTCGGGAAGCATCACTGTTAATAAAAAGAATTACTAAGTACAAATTAGAAGTGTTAGTACATGTGAAAGAGTAGTGCTTTAGATAAATTACTTTGAAGAATTTATCGGAACACTTCCACTCTTCGAAGAAATAAATTTCAGCGAATGCATATTTAGACTGGTTTCGTAACACTTAATTTTTGTCAATTTGTGAAAACTTTCTATAATGCAAATAGGAACAAAGTTTTATTCGTTAACAGAATATATACTCAAATAAAAATAAAATCACAATTCATTTTTTTTTATTTCGTGATTGAAAATATTTGAATTGTTCTCACAAAATCACATGTTTCAAGAGTTATTTATATCTTATATCTAAAAGATTAAGTTTTTTTTTAAATTTTGAATTTACTTTACGTAAATCAAATAAAAAAGATTTTATTTTATCTACTTTTTAATAATGCAATTAAATTTTATCAATTTAAACGAAATATCGTTTCGAATTTAACTCTTTAAACTGTTGTTTTTCTTAAGAAATCCTTCAAGCATATTTTGTTTCAAACATAATCTGCCGTTATCAGTAAAATAATAATAAACATTTTAATTTTATATGTAAATCTCTTTTTAAAAAAACAAACATTTCTTATTGTTTTATCTGCAGCTTGTCAAACTTTATGATGAGCTCAGCTCCACTCTGTTAATAAAGCTAAGACATTGTTTAAAGTTTTTTATTTCGTTCACACTTTTTTTGATATTCAAACCTCTCATCAAATTTTTTCCCATTTAGTTTTCTGTTGTTGTTTATGCCACCTAATCTGAACTGAGTCAGATCCAGGCCCACAAAATTCATCATGGCAAGAGGCTAGATTTACGCCCGTCGTTATCCATAGTCTTGACCACCACACAAGGTGACCGTACGATTTAGCTCGGTTCCTCCTCAATTTCAAGGGAGAGCATCCCGGGGGCACCCATTTCTTTCCCCCTTCCACCAACCTCACGAGAGAATTTGTGTGAATCAACGGCTGTTTAAGAGTATCTCTATGCCACGAAGGCACTATACAATTACAAACATCCATGCCTTCTCCGGGATTCGAATCCAGGCACTACGACACAGCAGTCAGCGTCGCTAACCACTATGACTACTGTAATAAAATAAAATAATTTAGAGTAGTTTGTGTGGGAAAATACAAGTTTTCATATCTTATAGTTTTTGCACTTACATTATTTTTTCACTTAAATTCCGAATAAAACATCATGATGTGCAAAAATTTCTGTTAAGAAATTATCACTAAAAATGTAAAAATTATTATGAAATAGGTTTTTAAATAAAAAAAATGAAACACACAACGTGTCCTTTGATTCGAATAAATGTAATAATCTAAAATGCTGCTAAAAATGCAATAAGTTCCTTTTAATATTCGAAAAAAATCTTAAGTTCATGAATGTGAAATTCATCAGTACGTTTTATTTATATATTTTTTTGTTGAAAATAATTATAAATCCCAGGGCCCCATAAAGTATCACACGGGTGTAGTGATTTCACCTGTCTTTTGTATGTAACACCTGCTAAATCATACTGTCACTTCCCTGTATGGTGCTCAAAGCTACGAATAACGGAAGGCGTACATCTAGCCCTTAGCCACGATGGATTTCGTGGGCCTCGATTTGACATCACCAGACACAGTGGTGAAATGGTGAACATTTGGGACACCTTGCAAAGTCAGGTTTTGGGCCCTCAAGTTGCATTTGCTAAACTGCAAGAATAAAATGAAGAAAGCTACAAAAAAACTGTCAAATAAAAAAAATTGACATTTTTTAGGAAAAAAAGGGAGCTAAGCACAAACACATGTGCATTATATCTAACTAATAGTTTTTACCGAGGACGAATTGAAGTGACATTGGAAATTACTCATATGAAAAAAAATCGATAATTTAATTTTTGGATTTCATTACAAGCCTCTTGATGTTTAAAAAATTAACCAGGTCTTCGAACTTAATTTGCAGTTTTATTTATTAATTGTTTTGTTTGTTGCCCATTTAAATGAAAATAAATTGTACTTATATAGATTCAGTTAACAGTTTCAGGACTTGCGAAATTAATCATTTAGTATAATTTATAATTGAAGTAAAGGAAATTCTTAAACACATAACAGTTTAAAAATAGTTTTTATTGTATTACGAAAGCATTTTACATTTCAAAATAATTATAAAAATATATATTATAATAATAAATGTGTTAATTACAAGTTTTAGACTGTAAAATTTTCCCAATTTAGAAAAAAAATTTGGAATTGAATGAATCGGAGAAAACACAATCATTTAAAATCATAAGATTTTTTAAATTATTAAACTCATTAGAGCTTCTAAAACTATTAATCTTCTGTACACCTTAAAATTATATAATTAATATTTTAAATTAGCCATAGAAATTTTTCATACTAGCATTTAATATATGCAAGAAATATTAGAGTATTTAATGGGTAACGAATTAGGTCATAATATATACTAGCTACAGTTAACCGTAAATCTTTAACGTTTTCTGATCATAAACTTGCCATACGTTATACAGATTTTGTCACTCGTTTAAAATATAAAATGTTTTTGGATTTTAGAGTAGAATTCTTTAAACAAAATAATAAAAAAATTCAAAAAATTATACACACGCACATGTATATTTTAAATTCAACTAGAAAAATGAATAGAAGCTAGGAAAATAAGTACTTTCTAGATGTCATATATTTTATTGTTACCAATATTTTTGCTTAATGCATTTTATGGTCTCTATCCAAAAACCCTTAGCTACATAAAACATCGATAATTTTACGAATTTCGACATTTATCATATACTTTGCTATTTTTAAGAATATACCATTCACGATAATTTTTTCAGAAGCAAAAATAACAAATTTAAACACTTAAGCACTCAAATTCGTAGAAAATCCAACTGGATGAAAGCAAAATAAATCGAAGATAAACAACAGTAGATCAAAATTTCATATACACTACTGTTTGTAAAAAATGCAACACCATAAAGGAATCATCAGAATTAAATGAACTTTGCAGCAAATATCAATTATAAGGTGTTACGTAAAATAGTAAAGTTTCAGAGCCACCGCACATGCGTGGCTTGCGCAGCGCCCTCTGAATTGATTCTGAAAGTGTATAAATAGAGGGCTGTAGCGAGACATTGAAAATAGCTAATGATTATTTGTTGGTGGTGAACGGTTAATATGCTTTTATGAACCTAAGTATTCCTCCACGAAGAAATAAGGAGAAATTCCAACAACTTACGGAATTTGAAAGGGGGAGGATTATTAGCCTTCGAGAAGGAGGAGCTCGTGTGCAGTGGAACAAAGTTAAAAAAGTTATGCGAGTTTGGAAGCAGTGGACCAACGAGCACCGAACAACTCGAAAAACTGGCGATAGACGTCGGAAGGTGACGTCAGCGCATGACGATCGGCACCTTCTCCGCATGGCGGTGAATGACCGTACAGCTTTCTCCAGGCAGTTGGCCGCACGTTGATCTACAGTCAATTCATCATCTACGGTCATTCTTCGTCAATTCATCGACGTCTGCTGCAACGTGGATTGCGTGCAAGGGAGCCTTTATACAGGATCCCCTGACGGCAAACCATCGACGGCTGCGTCTGCAATGGCATCATGAGCACACATCTTGGCAAGCTACTTGGCATCACGTTTTCTTTTCGGATTAGTCACACTTCAATTTGTGGGATCATGATGGCCGCATTAGACATTATGCTGCTGAATGCTGCCTTCCGGACTACGTTATCGAACGACATAGTTGCCTTACACCCGGAGTTATGGCTTGAGTTGCGATTTCGTATCATGGACGATCCAATTTGCTATGAATTGAGGTTAATCTCAATAGCAAAAGATACGTCCGGGAAGTGCTACAGCCCGAAGTTGTTCCCTTCCTTCAAGGCATCCATGGAGCTATCTTTCAGCAGGATAATGCACGCCCACATGATGCAAAAACTGTTCGAGACTTCTGTTCAGCCCAACACATGCAACTTCTTCCTTTGCCTGCTTATTCGCCGAATACATCGCCTGTTGAGCACGTGCGGGATTTGGTTGGTCGGCGTCTCGCTAGTGATCCGCGTCCTGCAGCTTTAAAAGACGATTTTTGCTGCGCATACAAGCAATATGGAATTCTCTTTTACAAGCAGACATTCAAAATCAGTTTGACCCCAGGACAAGTCGTATAGCAACACTTATTGCAGCGCGGGGTGGCTACACCAAATGCTGGTTTCGGACACTTAATATTGTTTTTTCCTTTGAAAATTTCGTCAGTTGTTTGTACTAATACAAGTCGTTGGTGCATTAAATTTTAATTA
The DNA here is from genome assembly GCA_019973935.1 of Trichonephila clavipes. Taxonomy (NCBI): domain Eukaryota; kingdom Metazoa; phylum Arthropoda; class Arachnida; order Araneae; family Nephilidae; genus Trichonephila; species Trichonephila clavipes. Next base: position 127,326 of record BMAU01014395.1, on the reverse strand, counting down.
ATTCTGATGATTCTTTCATGGTGTTGCATTTTTTACAAACAGCAGTTTAAATTAGGACTAAACATATAAATAAAAATGAAAAGCAGTGCAGTTGATGCAAGTATTAACTGATTGATATTTTGATTAGAGATAAAGAATTAAGTGAACAGAAATATAAGCAAATAAATCAAACTTCATAAATGCAACAAACCTTCCAAGGTCACATAACAGATTGATTAATCTATATGTAGTATTTGCGGATGTCAGAAACAGGAATTCCTCCCCAAAAGTTCGAATAGGATGGAAATTTTAAAGTAAAGAGACAAGAAAATATCAATTTTAATATCGCTTGGTTTATTTAACGTCATATTTGAAGTGCACAACAAGCTATTGATGATGAGTGACCCATTTTTCAACCACTTTCATATGGCTGGAATAACATCTTCAGTAACCCATTAAGGAATTTACTTTTTATACATTTATTCGTTTTAGTATGAATTTATTCTATTCTAACGATTTACTCATTCCAATGGACTTGCGTACATGTCCTGGAGGCGGTTTATGCAAATATGATAAGAGCAAAATAAACAGCATTTTCTAAGTTTTTATGCATAATAACTTTCTTAAGAGACTTTGAAAAAGCAAGAATTGATGTTTTAAAGAGAAGAATTTAATTTAAATAATTACGCTTCCAAGTGCAAATAAAATACTGTCAACCAACATCATAGTTGATACTCAAAACAAGGAGTTTGTTTCACACCTTAAAAAACGAGGCTTATCCACGTAAAGGAGGTTATTTCATGGCTGTGCTCTCAACGTGGAGGATGTAAACCTTATCAACTCTCTTTTTTTAACTGTCAAATTTTGTAGTATTAGTGTTGTTTCGTTCAAAAAATGTGTTGTTTCTTAATACCCCTTCTAATCTCACTCCTCCCATACATACCCTAATCGTTATCAGCCTGCTGAGTACTTCATGATGTTATATGACTATACACTGCCTTTTTGTTAAGTTATTGATATCAAAGTTCTAGCACTGTATTTTCGTTTGTATTAACATTATTGTATTAAAAATTTAAATCTTGCGTCTTCTCGAATCTTTATTCAAAAAGGACAGGACTTGATTTTATAAAATATCTCTTAAGCCCCCGTATATAACCACTCCATTTCCTCAAAACTCTTTGTTCTCAGATCTCTCTACCATCTCGCAACCAATAAAACATGCTACCAAATCTAAAGTTTATATACATATAATATGTCTAAAACGGAAATTTTTAATCCTCCCCTTTTACCCTCTTGGAAGTCGATTTCCAAAACACTTGTTCTTATTTTTGCTCTAAATAATCAACAAACATGCTTACCACAAATTCCATGTTTGCGGGTCTAATAGTTTAAAAATGGAAATTATTTTTCTTTGGAATTGTTTCTCTGTTTCAAATCTCTTTAAGAGTCGCTGTTTAACTCCTTCCTCTAAAGAAACTCTACTGAACGATAAAAAAAGGCTTGCTAAATTTCTGATCTTTAGATCTAATAGATTTAAACGAAAACTTTTATCGAAAATGACTTTTAACCCCTTGTAACCATCTTGAGAAATGATTTCTGTAAAACTAATTACTAGCCCTAGCGGATCTATGCTAATCAAAAGGAACAAGTTCACCAAATATCAAGTCTTTATGTCTAATAGTTCTGGAGTTATCGTGATGAATGTGTGAATCGTTTTTCTCCTATATACATTCAAAGAGAGAGAGGTGAAATTCTGAAACCCCAAACCACAAGAACAGCAAACCAATATATATCTAAAGTCAAAATGAAAAACAATTACATTTTCTGTATCTATTACCTACTTAGGGTAGTGATGTATGGCTTGAGTTCCCATCATATGATCCCAACCTTCCCCTTCAGCAAAAAAATTATACAAAACTGCAAACGAAAAAATTGTAAAAAATAAACCATGATTCAAAATGATTTAAGCTAAAATTTTCACGTTTAATTAAGCATTGATCTATTAAATAATTCAACTAAAAATAATTACTATTGTATAAAGGTAATTCATAGCAAAAGACACACTTAAAAGCAAACGTAAATTCAAGAACTTACCATAAATTATCACAAACATGAAGTAATAAGATAAAACCATCCAACTCTATATGAATACAATTTCTTTTTGTCTTGGAAGACAATTAACCAGCACCATCTGTTAGCCAATTTTGGAGGTATTAGAAATTAAATAAGTGTAAAAGAAGAAATCACACACACAAAAACGGGGGGGTTATAAAAAGTATTTTTTTAAATAAAATGCTGGTAGCAAAAAAAGGTAGCAAAGCAGCACACACGTGAAATTTACGCAACATTTCATCATCACTTTTCATTCACAAGAGTCCATTAATTGTAGCATCGAGTTGAAACAGCATGGGAAACTGAATTTGTACATGTCATTCAACTTTGTTTGACTCAATGCTTTGGCATATTGTAGCGGTTCTCAAACTGTGGGGTGCCACAACTCTACGAGGGGGGCGCGAGCATATTGAAAAATCATAAGCAAAAAGATTATTTAAAAAAATTATTAAATAAACCAGCAAATACACTCTGACGTAATAAAAAATAAAATACACATTTACACTGATATATTGCACTTATAAATGTATCAGTGCTACTTAATATATTTTAGTAGCACTGATACATTTATAAGTAGTAATTAATACAGTAGTAGAAATTACAGTTAGTAGTTAATTTAACAATACTAAGTTAAGAAAAGGTTTAATAATTACCAGGGACCCCATGGGATTGTCATATATAAGACTACACTGGTGTGCAAAAATTAAGGACGAAGTCGAAAAATTAGCATATCAGCTGAACGAAGAGGCAGAGCGGACAGAAAGACCAATCAGGAGATTAAGTAAGGTGATGTACGGTAGCACATGCGCAGATATGCAGGTAGACGTAATGGGGGAGTGTCTGAGTAGTATAAAGCATGTTGTCGGTGTAAGATCAGTATTTCTGGCAAAGAGATTGCACGCCGTATAGCAGTTAAAATCACACCGAGTTGCTGCCTCAGCGAGAAATGGCGAATAATCAATCTGTTAGACGACATCTGGATGCTTTTACCCGAGGTCGAATCATTGGGAAGTTGGAGCAAGGCCGCAGTGTGACAAGTGTGGCTGCAGAGTTCGGAATTGCTCACAGCATCGTTTCACGACTTTGGAGACAATTTCAAACTAAAGAAACAGCTATCCGGGGGTTCAGTAGTGGTCGTCCACGAGGAACCACACCCGCAGATGACCGGTACATTGTCTTACAGGCCAGAAGAAACAGGCGGAAGGCAGCGGGAGAAATCGCTAGACACACGAAACAGGCGACTGGACGACCGATATCGCGTTTTACCGTGGCCAGAAGACTGCACAGTGGTGGTCTGTTTGCACGACGCCCTGTACGGTGTGTACCTTTAACGCCTGCCCATCGGAGAAGGCGTTCTCTGTGGTGCCGGGAACACCGGAATTGGAGAGACAATGAATGGGGACGAGTACTCTTTACAGATGAGAGCAGATTCAGTTTGAGTAGCGATTCTCATCGCATACTCATCTGGAGAGAGCGGAGAAGCCGCAATCATCCCTCGAACATCATTGAAAGGGACAGGTATGGAGGTCGCGGTGTTCTCGTTTGGGGAGGCATCATGCTTGGTAGTCGTACAGACCTTCACATCTTCGTCGCATGTTCAGTCAACGGGACCCGTTATTGTAACTAGATTCTAGCAGTTCCTTTTCATGGACGACAATGCACCATGTCATCGCACAGTAGCGGCCGAACAGCTCTTAGAGAGTGCGGATATTGAACGTATGGATTGGCCGGCACGATCCCCGGATCTCAATCCCATCGAGCATGTATGGTATTTTCTAGGCAGCTCGTACCTTACCACCAGTAACGATTCGGGAGCTTCGATTGGCGCTGCAAGACGAATGGGCAGCAATGCCTCAACAACTCATTGACACCCTCATTCTCAGCATGGGCAGACGCTGTGAAACCTGCCTAGCAGTCAGGGAGATGATATCCCCTACTAAAGACCGGATGTTTCTTGCTGGAAACCCCTCACAGGGATGTTTCGGCCTTCAGTCGCATTGCGCTCCATGCTACTTTTTCAATCAAGCTTCTTTTTATCCCTCTGATTTCTCTTTTAGTAAGTGTTGCTTACATTATACATGTCCTTACGTATTGGGGATCTTACGGTATTAAATGTGTTGATTTGGAAAGCTTTTGTACAAAGTTATATTGAAAAACCCGTCTCGCCCTTAATTTTTGCACACCAGTGTATATACAAAAATTTATACATCTTGATAATTTGTACACTTTATAATTAATCCCTTAATTGTCGATTTAACGTTACGCGATTCGCTTCTCAATGCGAATCGTTTCCCACGTAGGGGCGCGTATGTGATGTATTGGGGGAGGGGGATGAATAAAGAAGTAAATAACTTGAAATAAGTAAATCCTTCGCAAACATTGTCAGGTCCTCTTATTTCATTTCAAAGCCTTTGGAATAATTTTATGGAAAGCAGTGCACAGAAAAGATCGTACTTCAGAAAATAGTATATACATGATCGGGGAAATTAAAGCTTAGACTGAGCGAGACGTTTATATACGTCGGGGACACTTCAGAGTTACTTTTAACATGAAAGTATAGTATTATGGGGTTCAATACATTGTTATTGTTTGAGGGGGGCGCGATGAAAATTATGATAGAATATTGGGTCGCGAATATTGAAATATTGAGAAGCACTGGCATATTGAATTATTATTGCTGCCTGGGGTGGATATTCCGAGCACTATGATTTTTCAGAATTTATGCTTCCAAATTTTTTTTTGTGCACATACTTTCATCACATGTTATTTTTAGTATAATATATTTGTCCAATAAATATCATTTTTTTATTTGCCTTTCTTCCTGGTGTATCAATTTTAATGAAAAATAGTGTGTATAGATACAGAATGTTATTAGGATAAACATATTCTAAGCAGTACTAATAAAACGTTTTGTAATTATTACATTTTCCTGTGTGGACAGAAGCCAGATCATTATTTCAAACAACAAATTTTAGAATATTTCTAAAAAAATGGAGCATGGATAACGCTTTCCCAAAGCGTTACTCTCATAATGCTAAATTTAAAGACCTCTTTTTTAAAATATTAATATCATCTTTTAATTATAGATCCAGGAAGTGTACTATATATATATATCAAGATAGATGCTCTTTAAATGGGGGAAATTAAAATTATGAATTTAATTTGAGCTTTTACTGAAAATGATTGCCATCAGTGTAACTAAAGATATATTTTGAATTTTTAACTATTAATGAGTTTGTGTTCTCATAATATTTTTGATAATTTCTGGCTGCCAAAGTTTTCTTTAAATATTAGTTGATAAACTGAATTATATTTTTAATATATTATTAATTTATTTAAAGAGAATATTTTGTATAAGTTTGTGCTTGGGAAAATATATTTTCTCATATTTCTCTAATTTCTCCTCATATTTTCTATATTAGTAAAATGATATATATTTTTTATATACAAATAATCGATTAACACCATTATATGCCAAGAAGGACAAATTACGAAGGAACAGTCTTTAAAACAAATGTGGCAACTTGACATTTGTCAAAAAGTTCTCAATAACTTGATAAATATAAATTTTTTCCTGAATTTCTGGTTTTCACGTTAATTAAAATAACGCTTCAATATCTTGATAAATTTATACGAATGTAACGTACTTTTAAAATTTAAATCAATTATAAGTGAAAGCGTGAATTAAAAAAAGCGTTCAGGTGGAAAGTATTTCTTGCCAAAGTATATATAATAAATCCTTGGCAGTTAATGAATAAGTATCGAGATTTATAATATTCATATATTAAGTCAGCCATATTTTTTAGGAATTATATAACATGGTTAAGCTTTAGAGGACATCTAACTCAGCAACTAATAATTATTAAATTAAGGGTTTAAATCCGACTAGGAATATCTATGAAATTTATAAGCACGTCTTTAAACCCACTTCAAGTTAAACGTGGCATGATTAAGAATCTCTTAGTTTAATTGTAAGGAAATGAATAATGATATTTGTCGGCGTTTGAAGCTGTGAGGAAGTCAGTTACGCATTTCGGCGTTTAACTGCTAAGTCATTAATAACATCACTCTTCTCATTAAATTAAGTTTAAACATAATAACTATTCCACTTATTAATTTTCCTTACACCGATACAAGCTCATATGACTCTCGGGTATATTGAAAATGTTAATTTAATGTATTGGTGAGTTATGATAAAAAAAATAAATCATCAAAAATTGCATCCACAAATTTCTGCCAATAATTTAAAATGTAAACTAAAAAAGACAATATTTATAATCACTTACAATTAATACGCAGTCTTCAAGTATAGAAACGAATTAGTGATTGAATTAGTCATTTCCAAAACCACGCAACTCACACAATTAGAATTTATCAGGAATGGATGAAAATTGTGTAAAACACGAATAGGCGAATTGCCAAGAATTTTTTTACGGTGAATGTAATGTTTAGACTTTAATGCCTACACTAACAGTTTGTAAATTTAATTATTTATGAACAATCAGATATTAGAAGCCTAAAAGGATCTCTTTGACTAATATTGTTTAAGCAAAAAATAGTTAAGTGTTCTTTAAATTAAGTAAAACGGTCATATTAATAGGGATTTTAATCAAAACAGATGGATATATTGCTTTAACATCAGCAGCCGTGCTTATTTTTAAGCTTAAAGTGCATATTCCCATCATTCTCATCTGGACAATTCTTAACTTTTTCACTTAGAAAAGAGAGAATATATTCATGCGAACCGGGGAGGGGTATTTTTGCCCCATATTTTAGAATTCATCGTATTTGCCTTGGAGTGACGTTCTCTATTATCTCCGGGATATTTCCCAACATTGATTGATTCAGAACTTGCAAATTCTTGCCTCAGTAACCTCATACTGATTTATAAAAGCCCTCTTGGAAACTTTCCTTTTATAGGTTTGTCTTAAAATAAAAATAAAAAATAGAAGCGTTTTGCCTATACCATTTCTTTTTTTGTGGGCACCTCTGAATGTGTATATCTATCACATTTCAGTAAAATATATAAGATATTTATCTTGATAATCTTTCGCTGAAAATAAATACTTTTATTTGGTGTAGATTTACCTCTTAACTTTGAAGTGGATCTGGTGATTATAAAAAGCAATATTTTAAATGCATATACATTCCCGTTAAGAAATAGTTTTTTACTCTTGTGTCTTATAATATATATAAAGTACACTGCTCAAAACAATTAGGGGAGCAAGCAAAAAAGTGAAGAAAACCGTGTGAGACAGCCACGTAGTGGCATACAATGCATAGTGCACGCGTATCAATGCGCAATACAGAAAAAAGGCGTAAAAAAATTTGGAATTAAGCTTTAATTCTTTGAAAATATGGAAAAAACATGAAAAGATGATTTAGGGCAACAATTTCGTTACATGTAAACGATAAAAAAGGTACTGTTTAGACATGATGCATGAGTTTTAATAGGGCGTGTGGTCTCCTCGAACAGCTAAGACTACTGCACACCTGTTTGCCATGGATGCGATGAGGTTATCGATCAGACTTAGGGTAATACTGTTCCACTTCTCAAGAAGTGCAACCTCCAAGTCTCGGACAGTAGCAGGCGGCCTTGGACGCGCAGCAATGCATCGTCCAAGCATGTCCCAAACATGCTTGATTGGATTTAGGTCAGGAGAGCATACTGGCCATTCCATACACTGTATTGTTTCAGCTTCAAGCATGTTCTCCACCAGACGAGCTCTATGCGGTCGGGCATTATCATCCTGGAAAACAAAGGAATCTCCAATGGCTCCAGCGTAAGGGATGACATGAGGTCGAAGTATCTCGTCTGCATACCTTTGGCGCGTCAAAGTGCCATTCCCAATGATATGCAGGTCCGTACGTCCGCCTATGCTGATTCCACCCCATACCATCCAACCAGCTCTTCTGTATTGTGACCTTTCACGAACGAATGCGGGGTTATTTCGAGTGTCCCTGTCCCTCCATACAAGAACACGTCGAGTGTCACACTCTAGACTGAATCGGGACTCGTCTGTAAACAGCACTTGGCTCCAATCATGTTGCGCCCAGTCTCGATGTTCAGCAGCCCATCTTCTTCGGGTCGCATGGTGGCATGGGGTCAACGGAATGCAGACCATTGGCCTACGTGCATAGAGCCCTCCCTCATGAAGCCAATTACGTACTGTTTGGCTGGACACCCTTCGTCCTGTTGCCAAGAGCAACTGTCTTTGTAGCTGCGTAGCATTCTCTGTTCTGTTTCGACGGGCTGTTAACTGTATATACCGGTCATCAGTTGATGTAGTGGCGCATGGCCGACCTGCCCCTGGTCGACGTCTAACATTTCCTGTTTCTTGGAATCGATTCCACAGCCTTGCAACAACACTTCTAGCGACTCCAACAGCATCCGCGACACTACGTTGTGTTTGCCCGGATTCCAGTCTGCCTATAACACGCCATGCCATGCCATGGATTCCGGTAAATCACGTTGTTGAGAAATTTTCAAGTAACCTTGTCTCAAAAAAAAATACTGCGCAATCGAATTTCACAGTTACGGCAATAAAACAGACGTTTCTGCAACATCCCGATTTCTGCCCTTATCTCCTTTTTCTGGTTTTTGACGTCATGAACTTTGATTTGCATATAAAGTTTTCTTCTTCCGTTTCCTGGTAGACTTTACATTATGGATTATTCATTATATGTTACTTATTGGTATACATCTTTTCTTACTTTTGTTAAAATCATGTGTTCCCCTAATTGTTTTGAGGAGTGTAATTGAATCATATCTTCGGAGCAAGATACAAAAATAATCTTATTTTGTCGGTAATTTTTTATAATTATATCCCCATTATGGAGATTATTTGATGAAATGAAAATTTATCTCTCTTTTTTAAAAAAATTTACTTTCTTTTAAGTTACAGTAGCATGCGGGATTGAAAATAAATAAAAAATGTTCTGAATATCGTCAAAGTTATATCTATTAATTTTTACAGTTAAGCAACAGTATAGGATAGTGACAAGAGAAGTAAGTGTATTAAGCGAAAAATTCCAAATTATTTTACTTCAGCTATATAAAGTGTGACAATTCAATTCCCGGGCAGCGCATGCCCTAGTCGTCAGGCTAGGTGGGGAGGAGTGGGAATGAAATACAGTTGACCTTGTGTGATATTTCTGGGTCTGGTGGCACATTATTCCATCTTTCTATCTAGTTAAGTTTCTTTTTAGTTTGTTTTTTATCCTACTTTTTGAGTAAGACATTGCCGTGTATAAGCGCCGCGACCATGATAAACTTAAAAATTGAGCTTCGCATATATTTGAAATTTCTCGTTAAATAAAAAAAACTGCAACTTGATGTTTTAAATTTTTCACATGGTCAAGTTTTTTAGAGACATAAACGATTTTCGGAAGGTCGGGAGGCTCTTGAAGATGATAAACGTTCTGGTCGACCTGTGTCAACAAGAACTGATGAAAACTTTTAAAAAAATTAGCGAAATCGTGTAAAACGACTGACTTGTGAGTGTTCGGGTGATGTCAGATCTTACGAACATTGACAGATAGTAAGAAATATTTTTCAAGAATTTGCATATCGTGAAAGTTTGCTTACTGAAGATGGTGATACCCAATGAGCCACAGAACTGCTTTGAACGGTGGAAATCTCGTATGAAGCTTTGTATTGATAAGGAAGGGGAGTATGTTGAAGGGAATCAAACGGTAAGTGTACATTGTTTTCAATATTAATTTTGTAAACTAATCCAGTTGTTTAATTGTAACAATGATAGTATACCCGTAAGTAGCCACTGGCTGAAAACTCTGTTTTGCTGCAAATATATATCCCCTTATGATTACATTATAATCTACTTTTAATGATCCAATTTCATAATCACAGAACAGAAGAAATTAATTTCAAGATTTGTAATTATATTATATTTCTAAAGGATTCTATCAAGATTGAAATTATTTTTGCATCATTTTAAAGGAATTCTTTTAGAATAATTTTTATGTATTTATGAATTATGTATTTTATGTAAGAGTCAGTTTCTTGAATAATGATTATATTAATCATAGTGGCCACGGTAGCCGAGTGGTCAAGATATCGGATCGTGGCTGGCCTTGTCACGAGTTCGAGCCCAGTACCACTAAAGACCCGCTGTTTAGGGGTGCATTGCACGTTAAATCTGTCGAGAGCTCAAACGTCCTCCCATTGGTGTGGTAGTTAGGAGAGGGGTTACAAGCTCAGGCGTCGTCCACGTCACTTGACCATGATTCAAAATTCCGTAGTCCGTTGCCAAAAGCAGTCGGGTAGCTGAACAGTGCGACGTTAATATTCACTCACTATATTAATCATATTTAATCACTACACCATATAATCTAAATTTATGATTTTTTAATAAAAACTGCGAAGTCAAATTTTTATGAATTTTAACTCGTCCAAATCCCAAAAGACGTGACAGCTAAAAATATTACTTTGAATTACGGCGTTAAACGGATTTCCTGATAGCGAAAAAAAGCATGTTTAATCAAATTTGATGTATATGAAAAAGAACATTGTGCTAAAACAAAAAAAAAATGGTTTCATTTTTTTTATAATGAGAAATTTCTGCAAAAGTCAAACAACATTAAAATGTTAATTTTTTGTTTTGTTTTAAATCTTAAACTTTTTATTTTTCTTCTAAGTTCATTTTTAACAAAAAACATGTAAGAGTATCAAAAAACAAATTTTGTCCGAATTAATGTTAGTTTTCAGAATGCCAGGAAGAAATGTTTAACTATGATAATATTAAGTTATAATGAATGCACAATTTTAAAACAATGTATTTTTACACGTTAAATTTTTCACAAAAAGACATTTTTTTCTAAATTTTAAAACACACACACGTGTGTGAGTGTGCATTATTATTTCTAATTTTTCCATAAAAAAAGTATTTATCTGAATTAATAAATATTTTTGAACTTCTCTACTTTTAAGCTAAAGCATAAAATTATGAATATTGTACTATGAATGATGACTTGTTAATCTTTATGGCTTAAGGAATCTTTAAAATACAAAAGTGGGGCAAATAAAATAACTTTAAAAAATCTTTGCTGGTGATTTTTATTTATTCTGCTACAAAAATAATAAGTAATTTAAAGATTAAAAAACTCTCATATATAGCATGCAAGCGTAGAACCGTGCAATGCGAATCATGAGTAAAGTGTTTAAAAAATGTTATGAAAAAGCTGAAAAAATTGGTGGTATTCTCTGATCAAGAAAACGCCTAGCTGGAGTAAAAATCCGCCAAACTCGTGAATTTCTTTTTGGTGAAAAACTAATAATAAATAACCAAATTAGCAACAAATAGATATACGTAGGTGTGGGATTCGTTATTCGGAATGAGCTTCAAGGATGGATGAAGCCTCAAATTTTGAATGCAAATCGAAAAAAAAAAAAAGTGGATTCTAATTTTTCAAAGACATTTGAGTCGTTGTGAAGAAGATGTATTTTTGATGCGATTTTAATTTGTGGGGAAACTTGGATGTGTTATTCCAACCTTGAAACAAAGCGGTCCAGTTTGAAATGGAGTACAAAAAAGGGAAACGTTTCGGCGAAAAACAAAAAATCAGCTTTTGGGTAGAAAAATTATTTTTTTTATCTCCAGAATTCATAAAATATAATGTAAAGGTGTATTCTGGTATGTAGCAAGCACCAATAGTTTCAAAAACTGGAGTTTTTATCTTTCAGATATATTCTCCGTATTACGCGCATTTTTTTTTTACGAAGAAACCTGAAACGCATATGCGCAATACAGTGGGTGATCGGTTAACGAACATAATACGTTCCAAGACTATGTTCGCTATCCGAATTGTTCGTTAACCGATCATCGATTCATCATAGACTTCTATGTGAAATCGATTAATTCGTTCTGGAGACCCTAAAAATTAAATTTAAAAAAAAATGTATAATTTCTTAGTAAGTTTTTTTAAAAAATAATACATTCATATGGACTTGCATATTAATCAGTCCTTTTTATTTATTGCATTGAAGAACATGTCCAATGTTGATTGCTTTTTCAGGATTTACTGGAAGTAATTAATAGCATTGTTGTTGTAAAGATCTCCAACCCTACTGACATCAGCTGGGTTTAGGTGCCATTTTAAGACCATTGCTCTGACATCCGCCCACTTTTTCAAAAGATCTTTAATGGCAGATGTCGGCATTGGTCCTCTTTCGTCTTCCTCTTGTTCAAAAGGAGACACATTTCGCTGTGTTTCTTGGTGTTCTTCATTCAAAATTTCTTGGAGTTCTTCTATCGCCAGTACATCTTCATGTCCATTTATGAGTTCTTCCTTGTCATCCTCATTTATCTCCAATTCCAGATCTCTAGCAGTTGTCAAAATTTCATCCATAATTTCAAGGGTGTATCCCTGATCACCTCCAAGTATGTATGTTCATTGTCTAAACACAAAAAATCTTTCTTCAAAGTGTTCGTTGTCGAACACAAAAATCTTTCGTGAAAGTGTTCGTTAACCGATCACCCACTGTACTCTTAACTTTTGAAATGCATGTGAATGGAAAATAAAAATAGGGAATTAAAATAAGCCTGACATATAAAGTTTAAAATTCCTTTTAGTAATATATATTGTAGTATATCTAAAAATCACACACACACAAGATGCAGCGGAAGATGATTCTTTCTTTATTTATTTAGACAACGCCCGTGCTTGGCTTCTTGAACTTTTGACATCGAGCCTCCCAGTACCGACTGACGACGTCATCAATTGAGTATTTATCGAGTCCAGTGCATTGAAGCAGGGGGCTGCTATTCATCCTGACACGGCAGCAGAGTGGGCAGGCCTCGTCAGCAGCCAGGTCAAGCCAGTGGAGGTATACTTCCATAAAGTTATGTCCGGTGGTTATAGGCAAAAGCGTGCAACAGCCTCGGCTCTCTCCAGGTTTCTCGTATAGGACCCACAGTGACCAGGGTTTTCCAAGGCTCTTAATTTTTTGGGTCACAGTAGCAGGTTTGTGGATGTACGAGGCCTGTTCAGAAAGTATCGAGACTGAATTTATTATGCAAAAACATACATACATAAACAGGTTTTGAGTCAGTCTAATTTGAAATATGCTCCATTGGCAGTAACACACTTGGCCTAATGATGTTTCCAGTCCTCGAAACATTTCTGGAACTCAGAATTTGGGATGGCCCAAAGCTGCTGCGTCGAATTCTGTTTTATGGTTTCAATGTCCTGAAACCGGTGTCCTTTTAAGGTGTTCTTGATCTTGGGAAAGAGGAAAAAATCAGGAGGTGGCATATCCGGCGAGTAGGAAGGATGTGCTACTTGGATTGTTTCGTGTTTTGTCAAGAACTGCTGCACAAGATTGGAGGTGTGCGCTGGGGCTCCGTCATGATGAAGCATCCAGCGAGAGTACGCCCACAACACAGGTCGTTTTCTGCGAACAGCCTCTCTTAATCTCTTCATGACGTCTAAGTAGAATTCCTTGTTCACTGTCTGGCCCTGGGGAGCGTACTCACGATGAACAATTCCATCTGCATCGACAAACACAATCAACATGACTTTGATCTTTGATCGCACCTGCCGTGCTTTCTTTGGCCAAGGAGAACCGGAGAGTTTCCATTGTGGCGACTGCAGCTTTGCTTTGGGATCGTATCCGCTTGCATTTTGAAACAAATTGGATGATGTTGCCAGTGGTTGGAATTGCTGATCCTCAGTGAGGAAAGGCGGCACAAACTTTGCAGACACTCGGCGCATGTTCAAGTCACTTTCTCAAAATTTCATCACATGATTTTACGGAAATGTGACACTCCTGTGCAATTTCTCAGACTGTTAAACGAAGATCAGAGCGCACCACAGCTTTCACTTGTGCAATCTTGTCCTCATTGCGAGAGGTGGACGGGCGTCCAGAACGGAGATCACTGTTCCCTGATTGTTGACCCTCCTTGAATCGCCGGAACCACTCGAAAACCCAAGCACGGCTCATCACCTCATCTCCAAATGCTGTTTTCATCATCTCGTAGGTTTCGGTGCCCGTTTTACCGAGATTAAAGCAAAACTTGATACAGATTCGCTGATCCGTATTTTCACACATTTTCTTTTTTCGACGAACGCATGCAAACATTCCACGTGAAAGAAGTCAGTGTGACTGAACGGCGCTCTGTACAGACCTGACGATATTTGAGAGACAAGGTTAAATATGGACGCGCATGAGGCGCACAGTCCCTCCGCTAGGGGTTTTCTGTAATAAATAGAATAAATTCAGTATCGATGCTTTCTGAACAGCCTTCGTGCATGGATATAACGATCTTTGCTCTTCTGAGGGTCAAGGGGACTTCCAGTTGAGACGACATAGCTCCGTGCTTGGCTTTTTCGTCGGCTGTCTCATTTCCCTGGATCTCAAAAAGACTTCGGATTCACTGTAAGGCCACAGTCCACCCTATGAAATAAACTCCGCACTTTTAGCTAAGCACTGAATTTATAATCATTTGCTTATAGATCAGAGTAAGAGTGAGGCTGAAAAGATGAAACGGAATTAGATGATGTGCTTGAAGATAAAACGGAAAAGGAATGTGAAAAACTTGTTATGTTTCCGGATCATGAAATGTTTATAAGGTAAGCCATTTCTTTTAAAGAAGCAGTATTTAAATATATGCAAAAGATTTACTTTTGAAAATTCAAGTTTTCTATATTTTTAAAGCTATCAATTTTATATCCAGCTTATAACCATAAATTTCGTTCTTAATTTTTGTGTTAAAAGGCACGTTATACGTATATAGTATGACGATTTTTTCCATACTCAACGTGTAATTAATGTAGTACACTAATAAGAAATTTTGATGAAGTTTAAAGTAGCCTAGTGTCTCCACACCACTCAAAAAAATGACCCACCCTTTTCACATTTTGGACAATACCTGACGCTAGTATAACATAAGGAATTTTTAAGAAAACTTTTACCTACACAATACTAGACATTATCTCTATAGTTTTTACGCAGCACTTTCAGACTACTATTTCTCTGGAGCCTTCAAAATAGCACCAGAAATAGAAAGAATTTTACCAAGTGAAGAGACAGAAGAATTTGTGTACAGTTGAATTCGTATTTCTCAGACTTCTTTTTTCATGCAGAAATGTATAAGCATAGGAAGATATATTAAAAAATAATAGGGAATATTTTGAAAAAAAACTCTCTTTTAAAAATTTTCCCATTTTAATTTAATCCACCGTCGTTACGTTGAGGAAAATAAGAAACAAACAATCAGGTTTTCAGAAAGCGATTTATTTATTTTTTCACAAAGTGTTCCCCTTACCGATGCTTTTCCGAATGCACAGGGTGATTCATAAGACCATATAGACTTTTTTACTTGCTACAAAACAGTATCAGTTAAGGATACGCACCACCTAGGAGCCCATATGACCGACCATAAACTCCACCTCAGTAAACCATAAAGTAGATTTCCTCTTGAAGCTCGTGTTCCGCCCTTGAACGAAAGTGATGCACGCAATAGCCACAGTGCAACACTTACGAGAACCCTAAAATAAATGTATTATGTGAAGTATGCAGAAAGAAAGATTCGGATCAGCCTCTTCCTTTTTCACGACTAAACTGTCACTGGAACCATTTTCTTGGGCATGTTCTCTTTCGTTAAGGGTGCAGTAGTAGGATGATATTGAAAACCTTATTTTCCAATTGGATATTGCACCACCACACTTGTCAGCCTACGTGTGTGGTAACCTTGATGAACATCTCCATCACCGATGGATTGGATCAACCGTAGACTAGAATATGCCATTCACCCAATGGGCAACCAGAAGTTTTGACATTTGTAACTTCTTTGTGATACCTTGTAATTTTTTCCTGTTGGGATACACAAGGGACAAGATATTCACCCCCCCTTTCTATTGATTTAGCGCAGCTGAAACAGTGCATCAAGCAGCTTTCGATGGACTTGATTCAAATACCCTAATACGCCTTTGGGCTGAAATAGATTACCAACTCGATGTGACACGTAGGATTAAGGATTTACAAATAGAACATCTTTCACTGTCTGTAACAAAACATGAAGTAACCTAACATAATTCTGTTGCAGGTCTTGTATACTATCTTACATTGTTCTTGATTTACAGCGCATTGAAACTGTATTATGAATCTCTCTGTATTATGATATGTAACATACATAAAATATAAAAAAAAGTAAGTCATAGGAAAATTTATTAGAAATTAAGTACATTTACTATTTTGCTTCAGTTTTCAGTTCATGGAAATAATTTTTCCAACCAAAGGAAAGCGTTATAATTATGCAGTGATACTATGCACTTGTGAAATCAATATTCTCTTCATTTTAAAAGAAATCAATCCTGAAAAAATAATGTTTATTCACACTTTCTAATAGCTTCTATACACTTCGGGTTTCTTCAATTCGAATGCTCTCCAAAACTATTTAAATTTCGGAGCTGTTGTTTTGATTTATGACACAATTCAATTTAAATATCGGCACTATTTCTCTAGCGCTTTGGAAATTCCCCAGCCTATTCAAATAAATGCTAATTCTACTGATATTGGCAATGAGAAAGTCCATAAATGCAAGTTATTATAACCATCCATCACATGTAGAGATTATTATGAAAAATAAAGGAAATTAAATTGTTCTTTTTTAGTTTTTTTTTACTTTATTTCCATTGTTTTGATTGCATAAATTTAATGCTGTGATCGGTGGATTTCTAAAAAAGGATTCTAAGAAAAATATGTTTTATTTTATGTGAAATTGTCTGATTCGAATATTGAAAAAGATTTATTTGAAATAGTTGATATGGTACACGGAAATAAATCAATAATGCGTGGATCAGGATTCAAGGATTTTATGCTATCAGTCTCAAAGAGCAAGACCGTTCTTCAGAAGCGATGAAATTTTATTCTGGAAAAATAATACTTAGAAATATGCAGGATACAACAATAACATTTGTAACCCTTTAGCGGGCAGTGGCTAATACGTCTAGCCACATATTAAAAAAAATCTTCTTCAAGCGGGTGATGGATATTTTGTCTATCCACATGAGTTAACAGAAGCTAAAACGCTTAATAATCAATACAGATGGCAGAATGATACCTTTTTTTGCATTTCATGTCCCCTGATGTGTAGATAAAAACACTGTTTCTCGGTGTAAATCTACGAATTGTATTTTGATTACTATAAATAAAATTTATGATCTTTGAAAGAAATGTCGACATGTCTGAAGGATACTTTTCTCTCATCTGAATAAATTAAGCAAATTTGTAATTAAAAAAAGGTTTAATTTAGGTTTTTGGAAAGCTCTTGTATGTGGATAGAGGCTCTATCCACTACGCACATGAAACAGAAAAATGTCCTACAATTTTTCGCTTTTCCCCACACTAAGAATCATGAGAGAATGTTGGGGTCATAAATATAAACAAACTTCGTTTACAAGATATGGTACAAGATTTAACGGTTCGAAAATCTTTTATTACAGATTTTGTACTCGGGAAAAAACGTTTACATATTATAAAGTTCCGCAGTAAATAGCTCATTAAATTTGTGAAATAACTAATTTAAATTCGCAAAAATATTACTTTATTTCTAACCTTTTATACTGAAATTAAATAAAATATAAAATATGGATATATACCAATTTCCAAGTATGTTTTAAGTATTCTGTATATATTCTATGTTGTACAATTATTCTATTATTATTTAATTACACATATACTTTGTATTTAATTGTTACTGAAATAGTTATTACATAAATGTCAATTTTTCATAAAAAGTTTATTGTAATATGATTCATTATGAAAAGTAAGCGAAAATTCCTAAGTGCGCAGTGGCTATAACGTCTAGCCACCACCCAGGAAAAATCCTTGATCAGGTTTTTTTGTGACTAAATAATGTTTATAGGGGATGAGAACATTACATTTATCAAGCACTTTATCACAGAAAAGTATATTTTAACTTTGTGCTCGTTAAAGGTTTAAAATAAATCGCAGAAAACTTTCATACCTCCTACAGCACTCACAACTATCCGTGTCTAGAAATACAAATACGTAATGTATTCGCAAGCAATCGCTGGATCGAAGCAACTCATCAACAACTCAAGACAATACCAACTCAGTTTCGGGGAGTGGTTCCCTAATAGGATTCACGGATCTTTCGAGAAAATGTCCGTTTACATCAAAGGTCATATAATATTAGAATATTTCTCCAGTAATTTCCAGAAGCATCCATATGGTCACCAACTCGCCAAAAATGATGCCATCTTTTTTCTATCAACAACATTTTCCCCAGTTTCTATTGAACCGCTATTAAAATGTAAGGAACGGTGTTGCCTGTGAATATTTCAATTTTAACATAAAATAAATACACAACAGATAAATACCATTAATGTATAACACATTCAGATATAAATTATTTTCAGTATTTTAAGCATTCATTACATAAAATTCGTAATTTATAAAGATCTATGAATGCAAACTTTTGAATTTTTATCGAATGAAGAAATTGAAAATATTAGAACAAGTAATGCACAGTATTCAAACAATTCAAAAAGAGAGAAATGCTGATCCAAACCAAGAAAATTGAAGTATGGATGATACAAAGTATGGATGAGATTGTAGTCCATTCATCTAAGAAATTCAATTAAAAAAATCACAAAAAAAGTCCCGTTTTTTATTTTGAATTTTTTTCATACGTTTTCTCAATAAAAGACTTTTTCTTATCCCTTTTCTTCAGACCAAGGAATGCTAGCTCCACTGCAAGGTTCAAAATCGTTTCTCAATTGGTCTTCCTAAAAGATCAAAACTCAGGAGAGTACCTCAGGCTCCAATCCATCCTGCAGCACTTTTTGAATTTCAAAATATTTAACAAATATATATAAGAAAGATTCTTTGCACAGGAGGATGGTCTTGCAGCATATTTTTCATGTGGATTCAATAACAAAATTTCAATTACACAAAGAGCTATTGGTATTTGGTAAGCTATTTCAGTTTACAATGAGGAAATCAATTTGATTAGTAAACAGATGGTGATAAAACTTTAATTTCATTTTTACTAAAAATTCCATACTTTCATGTACGTCAACCAATTGAAATGGAAGTACCAAAAATAAATCTAACTGTAGTCTAAATTATAAATCTAATTCCAAAAATAAATAAGGCTAATCTACCTACAAAGCTAACCTATGGTAACCTAGATAAAGAGAAAAAACTTATTTTCATAACTTTAAAGGGAAAAAATAAAAGTGCTAAAATTGATGATGCTTTTAAAAAATTAAAAAAAAATTAATGAAATAAAGTATTTACAGTATATTCCGGCGTATAACGCACACTTTTAACTCGGATAAAAATTCACAAGTGCGCATTATACCCTGGATATAAAAATATAGAAGCTTTAAAAATTAAGAAATGATGCGAATAAAAAAAAATAAATTTCTACATATACAGTAGGGTATCTTTTGGTGCGTTCCTTTTTTATGCGATTTTTTATGTGTGATCTTTTTTTATGTGGTACATGAATTTCAACGGCATTGGCGCCATTGTAATGTTTTCTATCAATGCAAGTACGTAGGTAGCTTTGTTCATTTGTTATAAAAAGTCTCCTACAATGCACATTCAATTACTTTCTCTGAACGCGCTAGCAGCACGCGCTTGATTGAAGACGAAACTTTCAGTGACAATGACACTATCAATAATTTGATACATTATGCAGATGGACTAGAATATCCGGATTCTTTGATAGAAGATAAAATATAAACAAGAATCCAGCTTTCCAGCAAATCGGAAAAGTATTTTTTAAAAATACATACCAATTCCGATAGGAGTTTTGAAATTCCAAAACGAGCTTCGATCATACATATCTGGTTATTGTGACGTTTACAAGAAAATGAACAACCTACTGTCACGTAGTCACAAAAACTTATCAATGACTTTATGATACCAAAAAATAAATCGATTTAAATCGTATCGTCAAATGACGAAAGTGATTTTGAACCGATTCATCATAAAAAGAAATGCGTTTTGGATTACGACGAGTAGCAGTGAATTATGTATGTGCATTTTGAAAATTTTTTTCGATTCTTACGAAGAGGAATTAAATATTTTTAATAAGTTTCCATGTATAATTTAACCATTCATTTTGTTTGGAAGTACTTTCTGATACATTTCGTAAATAATTAATGTATTTTCTAAGGGGATTTCTTTTTTTTTTATGCGGTTCCCCTCTGCCATATAAAAAAAATTTCTGTAGTATATCGTCTAAGTTGTGTGTCACGTGCACGTATTTATGAAATTTTTGAATATTTTCGTGTGTGGTTTATTTTTATGCAGTCCCTATCTACCGCACAAAAATAGGTTTTGCTGTGTCTAAATGCTGTTTATTTAAAAGAAATGACATAACGCATGAGCTTCCATTATTGAATAACATGATAAGCTCGTCATATACGTCTTCCGTTGTATCTTTTAGCACCTCACCGAATTTTGTTTCATCTTTTTTAACCATCCCTGTTACTCTGATCCTAAAACAAATAATCATCTACAGTTCCATCTAAATTGTTAGATACACTAAACTTTTTTTTAAATGGCTTTAGAATTTTATCAGATTTAATTCTCAAAGTTTCCCAAGTTTTTAATATCCTTTCACACATCATATCTAGGTTGCCAAAAATTAAGAACATTGCACATGTAAGATACAGGTTCCTTTGTATAAAAAGGATGCGTGTTATGCAGTGAAAATACAATGAAACACGTTTAACGCGAAAACGCTCAAGACGAAATATCGGTTAACACGAAATGATGCAACAGTCCCGCGTGAAAATCTACTGTCTATTTTCATGCATCTCGTTTCTCTTAACATGAAATTAGAATCACTTAACACAAAAAGATTTCTCTTCTGGGAATAAACAAAATACGGATAATGCAAGCCGGATTTCTTTGTCCAACTGTATCATCGGAAGAATTCTTTGCAGTGAATGATCATAATGTGTGTACAGCGCAATTATGGTAAAAAAATTACATTCTAAAGTTTATTCGAGGCTCTTAAAATATCATTGATGCAGATTCTGACGACGAAAATGTAATGAATTTAACTCCTGTTTCCCCGTCATCCGAAATGAGGAACGTCATGAAAAGGATGCTCATGTATTTAGACGCACATTCATATGGTGAACAAGTGAACTATGGCGCAAAGTGAACGACATTTAACAATTTGTTGACTATTTGATGCTAAAAAAGACAATTCAAAGAAAAATATCAGATTATTTTCTAAAAACTCATTACATGTTTGGCTTTTGAAAAACCTGAAAATTTTGCTTTAAATTTCACTAAAGTTTTGTTTCACTGATCTTTATTATATACATACATACATACATACATACATACATACATCTTTGTAAGTAAAATGTACTCTACTAAACATTTTTGTTGTTGAATATATGGGTTTTTTTCCAGTATTCTTTAACACGAAATAATATTTCGGTCCTTTCAATTTACTTTTAAATAATTTTCACAACACTAGACAATTAAGAAATGCAGTTTGAAAATATGGATGAGCATTATAAGCCAGTAAACGTTATACGCAGGATTAATTTAATGAATTAAATCAAACTCAATGATTTATGTAGTACATCACACTCTAAAACAACCAAGGGCTTTTGGGGATGAACCTTGAAATTATGTCTATTGACGAGGAAGAAATCTCAGCTGGCACCCTAATCTTCTAACTTCCACACCATGCCAACGTGATGTGACTGTGGTAGCCAAGTAATCATGGTTACTAACTCGTGGTCAGCGAGTCATGAGTCCGAGTCAGAGGCCACAAAAGACCCGCCGTGTAAAAAGGCTGATGCACTTTAAATCTGTGAAGCCTCAGTTTACCCCTTGCCGGGGTGTGAATTTTAGGAGAGGGAATGCCATATCAAGTGTCGTCCGCGTTAGGGTTTATCTCCCGGGTTCCAGAAATCATAAGATTGCCATGCTTTTTGGAATTATACTTCATTCTCGGGAATTTTCGGGAATGGCATGGGGTGGTAATAATCTGAGATAGTTAGTTTTGAATTGACTGTGAATTTCGTCCTCCGATATAAATATTAGCTGACTTGACTGTTGCAATTTACGACCGTTTACACTTAATTCCTCAGAAGGATAAATGACCGTTTGTACTCCCAGCAGTAGGGTAACAGTATCATAAGAGAAACAGTAATGCGCCCACATAGAGTTGGGGAGAATTTTCCCAGCTTGTCGTATAAAAGACTAAATACATGGAATTATTTATCCTGATCACTTACTGTCTGTTTGTTGAACCACTTCGTTAACTAAAAGTACTTAGCTTCAAAAGGAACATCATTTGGTAGGCTACAAGTACGTCTATTCTGATATCTTGATTTAAGCTGATAACTTAAGTACTTGTACTTAAAACTGTTATTTATTTAATTCATATTTTAATTTTTTTTTATTCTTGTCTTTATTTTAAACTATTCAATTGAATCAGCGATTCGAAGAAAGAAATGAACTCTCAAACTGTTTGGGGGAGAATATTTTTAAGCAATCTTGCATTGTAACTTTTCTTTTTTTTCATCATATTTCTTAACCAAATTTTTGTATGCAATTCTTTCATTAATATTTAGTTAATTTTATGTAACAAAAATACAGAAGTTTCATAAACAAGAAATCAGATAGACAAATAAAAGCTCTTAAATACAAAAAATAACATTTTTAACGTATTTGATCGTTATTTAAGCAACAAATAAGTTTTAAGTATATATATATATTATATGTATATATATATATATATATATATATATATATATATATATATATATATATATTAGAAGAATAATTGATTCAGGATTGTGTTGAAAAATAATTCAAAATCTGGAGAAATCTATCCTCGAACATGAAACGGAGTGAGGTTTTGAAAATAATTCTTCAGACATCAGCTGAATTTGAGAGAGCCTCTTTCTGCTGCAGGATTATATACAGTAAAGCGCTAAAAGCTAGGCTGAGTGATAAAGCATAAGGTACTTATGTTTTCTCAAAGCCCTCTTTAAAAATGAACAAATAACATATTTTACATATATTTTTTTTAATTTTTAGAGGAAATTTTTTAGCCGTGACGTTAATAAACACGTAATCTATCATTTAGAAAAATTATAAAATAAACTAATTTATCTTTCTGTGAGAAATATTTAGTAATCAGAATTCATAATTAAAACCCATGAATTTACAACGCCGTGCAACTTCTGAAAGATCAGGTATATATACTCACGTAGGTAACTTCTATATTTTCTACCGTGGTTCAATAATGCGTTCATCTTTTCCAATAACTGTTCTATTTCTATAGATAAATGTTAAATTCCAACTAAATCAAAAGTACTTTCTTTAAAAGTATCTGAGTGGGATATTAAATTTTTATTATAATATATATGCATCAAAAAGCAAAAGAATACAAAACTTTAGTGCTCTGAAAGTATCAATGAAAAGGTATGCAACTTTACATTCAATGCGCATAAATTTTTATAACGGGAATTTATGCTTTTTCAGTTTGCCGATCCCAACGGATATTTTCTGATACACGTTCAAATAGTTGAACGAAAAAAATCATGCTTAAAATATTCTATTTTCATGCTAAAGTAACCAACACGTTCCTTTTCGTCCTATTTTCCCTTTTTTTTCTTCTAAAAGGTGCAATATTTATGCAGTCTGAATTTTTCTGAATAACATATTTACAAGCTTTATTTAAAATGAAAACCTTCAAAAACTTATAAAGCGTAAAACTGATTTTTTTCCTGTTAAAAAGAAATTTTTTCTCTTTTTTAGAAAATTTAAATTTTTTTACTGCATTCCATAAAAACTGCATTCTTCTGATGGGAAATAAAATTGGAAAATACACTAAATAGAATTATTTCAGACTCTTTAAAGTAATATCTATTAGAAAAAGTATTTAAAAACTAGAAAAAAAAAGTTTTTTTTCGTGAAAAGAATCAGAAGTCCCCCTTGCCCTTCGCAAGGTTATATATTTCGATTTACTATCCTACTATGTAATCCCTTATAATCGATACATAAATATCTATTTTGGGATGCAATTGAAAATTTATTGCTTTTTCCTTTTTTTTTTACACAATTTGCAGCTTTAGTGATCCGGATGTATAAGTGAATCAAGTACTTTTTTAAACGTAAGAAAAGCTTTAAATGTTGAGTTATATAAATGGAATTCTCTAACTCGACCGTTTTTAACTTAATTTTTCTTTACATGAATATATACCACAGCATGAATTACAAAGAAAGGAATAATTTCATTAACGTCACAATATTAAACAATACGAGGGCTAGTGGCGATGGAACCCACAATTTTGAATCTAGGTTAAGCAATGGGGACAACACCTGAGCTGGGACATCCTCTTTCCAAACTAACACACCACGCCCAAGGAAGGACTTCTTGCTTCACAGAATTAAAGTGTATCAACTTCTCAACAAGTCGGACGATTTTATCATGATTCGGAATCATATCACCGTGAAATCATTCACAATTGCACAGAACAGGTCATCACAGAAGTTAAAACCGAAATTACAAATAATGAGTAAAAAAGATCGGTATTTTATTTACCTCGTCAGGCCACAAGAAAAGAAGGTCGCTTAACATCGAAAACAAGAATTGTATTTGACGCAGGAAGTCATCAAATATTGAACTCCTGCTAAATGATGGCTTGTGGCCAGGCATCAATTTAAATCCAAATCTGTTAAACAGACTAATTAATTTTAGATTTTATGTAACAGCCTTTTGTTATGATTTTAAACATGCTTTCTTACAAATTTACCTCGCTAACGAACACAAAGATGTCATTCGATTTCTCTGGAGTGATGACAAACCTTGTGTTCATAAAATGCCCAAACTGCAGGTATACCGTTTTAATCGAACAAATTTTGGTTTCAGTTCAATTCAATTTTCTTCTCGCAGCCATGATTAGACATCTTATTGAGAAATATAAACATGCATTGCCAGACACTGTAGAGCTTTTAGATAAAAGCTTCTACGTTGACGATCTTATTTCCGGTGGTAACGAGAATTTGAAGAAGTGCTTCAAACTTCTCGAAGAGGAAAAGATATTATGGAAAAAGGATTTTCTGAATGAACCTCAGAAAATATATTATTTATGATTATAATTTAGTTGAGCAATGGAAGAAAGAAAATTTTGATATACATCATGTACATGAAACTGTAAGTTTCGAAGCAAATGAAACAAATTCCTACTACTGTCATGTAACATTCATAAAGATTACTTGAATATGAATACTAAAAATCTATTGGAATTTGTTTCCTTAGATAAAAATACAAAGAGCTTCATACTACAAGCAATTGGTAAAATTTTTCACCCATTGGGGTTAATTTCTTCTTTCATAGTGAGAACAAAGTACCTCCTTCAAGGTCTCTGGAAAGAAGAAATTCAATGGAACGACCCTTTGCCCACACATATTGAAAAGGAGTGGAAAAAAATGGTGTGAGAAACCACCCCACTTAAGAAATCAAAAAATACCCCGATTAGTTCCAGATTCTACCTTTCTAGAAGATTATGTTGAGTTACATAACTTTTGTGACGCCAGCAAAAAAAGGCATATGACGCTTTCAGAACTAAGTCAAGGAATGGAATTTCTGTTATACTTGTAACTTCAAAAAGCCGTGTAGCACCATTAAACTGTGTAACCATGTCCATATTAGAACTACTTGCAGTTCTAGTGGCTGCTCGCATAGAATCTAAGGTAAAAATGTTCGTGAACCTTAAAAGATTTTGTTTACAATATCACTGGACTGATTCCAAAATAGCTCTGTTTTGGATAAAGAGTGACAAAAACCGATGCAAACAACTCATTGTTAACCAAATCAACAAAATAACCATTCTAACAGATCCCCACTCCTGATAACATTGCGCTGGTAACAAACTCCCTACAGACTTCCGCTCTCGTGTACTGAGCGCTGACAGTCTAGTGACAAATTCCGGGTGGTAGACAGGTTCAGAACTTTTTACAGCTCTTGAATTTTCTAAAAACTTTCAGCAAATGGTTCCTGAATTACTATCTCTCAGAACATGAGAAAGAGATTGTAGTACAAGAAAGGAAAATTCCTGAAGTTGAGAGCTTCACTCTCTTGCTAAATAGCGATTTCTCTAGCATCTTTGACGAACTCTTAGAACTTTTGAAAAATTGTTTCATAGTTATTTTATATTTCATTTTGTTAAACATTTAAATTGTTTTAACTATTGTACTTTAACTATGTTATTTTGTGAGTTCTTGCATGTTAACATGACAAGCCGGGCGAGATGTTGGCGCATGTGGGCCAATTCAAACATTCTTCTCTGCAGCATGGTGTCCGCAGATGAGAGATTTCTTTAAAATAAGTTAGATGTGAGCAATAATAGAACTCTCATACCTTAAAGCTCACATTTAATCTTAAAGTAACTAAACTTTTGCTTTCTTTGTAAATAGCATCCAGATGTAGTTTAGTTGAATAAAAAGGAAGAAAAAAAGAAGCAATTCGCACGTATAGCTGATCCATCATTTAAGAAACCCAAAAAACCCAACTAAAATAAACAGTAGCCATATCAGAGGTTTTCAAAAGTCGAAATCAAAATCTACAGTTCTTCTCCAGAAGACGTAACTGTGGTTCAAGCACGGTTTTCTAAAAACGAGATCGGTGTCGTCTCCCATGAACTCCACGGCAGAACAGGTAGTCTACTGTGCTTCAACTGACTTAAATCGTCAACGAAGGCTCTTCTCAACAGGTTTCAACTCGACCCATGCACAGATAATTGCAGAGGACAGGAGTGCATCGTCGTATGCTTGTGAGAAAACAACTCATTTCTGCCCGAAAAGCAAAAATTACTTTGCAGTAGTGTCGAGAAAGAAGAAACTAATCATCTTATGATTGGAAATGGGTAATGTGACCAGAGAAATCCCACTACACCTTATTTTACCCTGATGGAAGACGTCAAATTTGGCAAGAACTCAACGAAGCCATGAATTAATCCCGCCTTACTCGCACTGTGCAAGAGTCTGGTGGGATGATATGGGGCATGCTCTGCTGGCATGTAAATTTGGCTCTGGTGTTTCACGGGGGTAAGCAAACAGGCATGAAATACCAAAATATACTAACAGACTGCAATGTTTCATTTTTACCCTGGTGGCAAATGATACTTAATGGACGATAATACAACTACACATCATGCCAAAAGTGTTCAAAATTACTAAGCTGAAAATCACAGTCTGACTTCCAGCACTTTTCCTGGACACCGCATAGCCTGGATCTTAATTTCGTGGAAAATGTGTGGGATATGGGTGAAAAACGCATCAGACTGTACTTTCCCGTTTCGTCTTCTTAACAAGATCTAAAATGCTGCATAGATAATGCGTGGTATTCTCTGGATGTAAATACACTCCAGAAGTATGTGGATTCGATGCCCAAACGAATCAGAGCAATTGGTCTTGAAAAGTAATGATTTTTTTGTGATTCTCTAATTCATTCGCCAGTGTTAGTGTATATATAGTATTTAAAGAAATATTTATCATTGGTATTAGTACAAATAATTGGATTACAGTTATTTAATATAAGATATCTAATCTTCCAAAATTTAAATGAATGGGTTTAAAGAGGTAAATAAAAATGTGTCATTAAATTGTGTTTTCGTTCTTGAATACAAAATAACAAGCAAAAAGAAACTTTGAGCCAGTTCTGTATCTTAGTAAAGTTTGTTTGGTGACCAATTTTATGTTGTTTCTGTCCCCGAAGTGATCGTCTAACCAAATTAATAAGAAAAATGCAAGGAAAAAGGGACGAAAATACTTACAAATGTTATCCCATTTCCACTAATATCTTATGTATCCGAAAGTTACATATCAACAGGATTACTATCTGTGTTGACATCCCCTAGGACCTTTAAAAATAATCATCAGACTTATGCGTGCTGGGAACTACTTGATCTTATAAATATAATAAATTAATCCTATCACAACGATAAACATATATTTCTCATATCGTATTTGAAACAATAGTTTGCTCATGGGAGTAAGGAGCTCAATTCATGAAGTCGCATGATAAATATAAACAAGTGTTTTCTATTGAAATCCAAGCAAACATTAAACTAATTGTACTTGTTGTTCTATTTGTAAAACTCAGATAAAATTTCAAATTTTATATTTGGGTAAAGATGTTTAAATGTTAGGAAAAATAAATTTCTTCAAAAAAATTTTTTAAATTAAAAAAAATATTATTTTATGTTTATACTTTTAAATAAAATGCATTTTGTATACAATGTTCAGTAAGACCCCGCTTAACGCTGTTTCGTTTAGCGCCGTTTCGGTTTAACACTCTTTTATTTGAATTGTGGGATTCCCCGAAATTACACTCAGCGGTAGGCTTCTCGATATCCGAAGCAGTTTATCTGTGTTTCTTCTTTCCAGTGGTCTTATACAAACGTATTTTTATCGTTTCGAACATTTGTTAACGTTATTGTAAGTATAAATTTATGTAATATAACGATTGCTATAGTGACAAATATTATGATTTTTAGTTTTTATCATGGGTGATAATAAAAAACACGAAAATAAAGCAGCAAGAAAAAGCAGGAGAAAATTTTGATAGGAGTTCAAAGGTAATACGGGTCGTTATGGATGCCTTATCCATTTACCAACAACTTCTCACAGAGCGCAAGAGGAAAACGAAATTACATTAGATGCCTTCTTGATAAAAAGGCAGAAAATTGGAAATACAGAAGATATTGTATGATCTGAAATGTAAACATACTGACTTAGAATTTTATTTATCTTTATATGTTAATTCATTTATTATGTTTTTATATTTGTAAGAAATTCATTTTTTTCTTATTGTTATAAAACACATAATTAATATATTTAATGGTAAAATACCTGGCCAATTTTCTACCTATCTTCCCCTAACCCCATTGTTTACATTATGAGTTAACCTCATTTAACGCTGTTTCATATTACGCTCTACTTTCATGGAACGTATACCCCACGTTAAGCGTTTAAGAGAAAATTTCTGCTAAGAGCAAAACTTGGCAGCACCGCAGTGCACGAACTGATTAGCTGGAAACGCTAGATCGTTTTTATCGTGACTATGACGTCGCATGAGTTTTTAAATTGATTGGCTAGTAATCATGTGATCATGTGACTATGACGACACATGGATTGAGCCCATTATTCGTATAAATTCTTCTCACTGCCTATTGAGCGTAATTTTTCAGATACTATTATACTATGCATGTTATATTTCCGATAGTATAGTTTAATTTTATATTCACAAGATTTTGATTTCAAAAGTGTTTTAATTTTATCACCTGTATCCATATTATGTTCCTTTTGCAAATGTGTTATATTTCCAAATTTATTACAAACTTTGATACCTAATATAAAAAATTTAAATCATATATTATTGACATCCTGAACGAGTTAATATTAACGTCGCACTGTTCAGCTACACGAGGGCTTTTGGCGACGGACCAAGTAATTTTGAACCATGGTCAAGTGACTTGGACGACACCTGAGCTTGCACCCTCTCTCCTAACTACCACACCACACCAATGAGAGGACGTTTCAGCTCTCGACAGATTTAACGTTCATCGCTGCCCTACACGGCGGGTCTTTAGTGGTACTGGGATCGAACTCATGACATGCCTGCCATGGTTGGATACATTAACCACTGGGCTACCGCAGCCCCATTGACTTCCTGAAAATAAACTCATAGTATAATATACTATATATTAAATATATAATTTCAAAATAAGGCTTCAAAACGTGAAGGAAAAAAATTGCTCTCAAGAAAGAGCGCAGGTAATGAACTTTAAGAATAAAGTTCAGTATTGTCCAAAATTAATGAGAAATAATCTAAATTTAATCTTAAAATCTGGTCGAATCTATTTTATTACGGAGAGAAGCAATGCATAGAGAAAAAGAAAAGATTGCCAAGTACTTTGTTTCAAAAAATAGAAATGCATTAAACGCATTTTCCCAAAAAGGCGCAGAATCACTCACTAGAGGGTTAAAATAAGAATGAAGGCTTTTTGTTTTACAAAAGTATATCCCCAAAACGTTTTTAGATTTACTCTTAAGGAATTATTTGAAAAATTAATACATCTTTTTATTAATAAGTATTTAAAAATGATTTAATAAAGATTTACTGTAAAATTCGTTAAATAAATAATCCTTCTTGTCAAAAAGTAAATCTAAATTAATTTCTTTTTTCAGTTTGACTCATAAAAATCAAGAGAAATTATCACAGGAACCTGCATGATAAACAAAATTCTCGTAATACCTTTCTTCATATTAAACTGTGAAAAATCTTTATTTATTATATTTGTATGAATTCCGTGTTTATGCCACAATTATCTCCCTATTTCCCTAATCAGATAACAACAAATAACTTTTATAACTAATTCTACATTCAGATAAGCATTCTTAATTGGAAAAACAAGTTCCTGGGCATAAAAGATGAATTTTCAGTATTTAACAATATTTTTAATCTGCTAAGATCTAGCTATGAATACTTGTATATAATATTTTAATAGATTAATAGTTAACTTATATATATAATAGTTAATTAATAATTAAAATAGAAATTATACTTGTAAGTATCAAGTTCCAGTTTATTAATGTATTTTCTCTTGTTTTGTTGATTTTGTACCCCTGATTACAATTATGGGATCAAAAGATGATGTTTAAAAACAATTGATTAATCCTCTTAAAAGCGATCAAAATATTTAATCCCAATCTCGTTGCTTACTTTTTATAAAATTTCATTCAATGACCTTTAAAGCTTAATAACAATGGCAAGGTAAGTATTGGGCTTAAATAAAACTAGCTCTAATTCATTGTTTAACAAAAATCAAACAAAAGATATTTGCAGAACAAAGATAAGAATATCCCTTCTTGTCAAATCGCCTGATATCAACACAGACTTCCAAGAGAATTAATATTATTCTTTATATGAAAATCACATTATCTAAGCGTAAAAATCACATACATAAGGTAAAAGGAGACTAAACACATTAACGATTTAATTCAGGTAGCTATTCGTGTTTGTGATAGATTTAAAATACAATAACACAACCCAGAAATATTTTGAAAAAGAAGTAAAAAATTTTAATATTCCAACTTACGCCTTTTTTTACAATAAATTGAACGTGTTAATTAAGAAACAAACATTTGAAAAACTCCCATTTTAAATCTATTATAGACCTACGAACTTTAAATTAAGCACGCATATTTCTATTGTTGAGGAGGGATCCACTAAAAACGAGTTTTGCATACATTGAATGTCAAAGATCGGATTATGGTGGAGTAAAAGATGAATATACCTGTTTAAGAATTCAAGACCTGTCCTTTTTAAACCTGTAAGTGAGGACTATAAGAATTTGTTTAACTACAATAGAAAGCTTATAACGGGTCTCTATTCACGTTTTTCCTACTAATAGTCCCCTCGGGGTATAATTGGACTTTAAAAATTATTCTATTGAAAAATTTCCTCCGAAGAAAAGATGTGATTATGCAAATCAAGGATTTCATTTAAAGATTAAACTTTCGAGTTAGAGAAGAGCGGGTTAGACTGCTAAAGGATAGCAGTGAGTGAGTGATTTGCATGAAGCTAGGCGAGAGCACTTCACAGCTTATTTGATTAATAATAATATTGACGATTTCATCAATTAAATGTTAAATTAGATTCGGTCCATTTGAATTAGAAGGTGTATTGCTTGGACGTAAATGATCCGATTTATTGTTAAATCTTCTAGTACAGCCATACTCAACCTGTGGCCTTCCAAGCCTTTTTAAGTGGTCCGGTCATAGCTCACTGCTCTGAGAAATTTATTTATTTAAGAACATTGTACTAAAAATTTGGTGGAAAACTATCAAGAAAACAGATATATCAATTTTGCTTTTTCCTGTTAGTGCTGTACGAGTACGAATTGATATTCTTTTTCTATTTTGAACGGTTACAGTTAGTGATAACAGACAACAGTAGAGTAGCGACAATTTTATGGGTGGAACTAATTTGTAACTATTTTTCATGTCTTGTAAGCGAAAAATATTCGAAGAAAATACATCGTTTCAAGACGATTAAGAAGTCGACTATTGTGTAGTGAAAAACAAACCTGGATCAGTAATTGTTTGATATATCACTAAAGTGCTATATTTAAAGAATACCTTTAACTTGGAGATCTCTTTCAAGAGGTGATTAATAGGCTTTCTTGAATAATTTTTGCAACAGAAACAAAGTGTTTTGCCAGTGGTAATATCACAGCGGTAACAAAGACATTCTATGAATTTTCTTGTATTATTCGTATTCATATGAAACCGTTTACTGATGCAGAAATTGTAAAGGAGTGTTTCTTAAATGCTTCTAATTTTGTGTTTGTGTTAGTGACAAATAATAATTAAAAATAGCAAAACAGGAGTTATACTATTTTGATCAATGTTTCTCATTTTAAATTTCCAATGTTATATTGGCCTTAAAGCATTTCTCCCCCTCCCATCCTTCCTCCATTTATTCTCATGTTGCGGTCCGCGTGAAGTAGCTGGCATATGTACGCGGCCCAACGGAAAAAAAGGTTGAGTACATCTGTTCTAGTATCTCGTTATTCCTCCCATTTTTATCAATCGGTGCATTTTTTAACTTGTTGAATTTGTGTCTTTGTTGAGAATCGTTAATAAATATAGTTTGCATTGACTATGGCTAATCTTCCTTCTGACCTTTCACAATAATGGATGGTACGTGCTATCCAATATAAGCTTAATGCTAGAATTAAGATATCAATAACTTAAAATCAGTATACAGTCATACATCACACAACGAAAGGGTAACGGCTAGTTATTTTATCTACTTGAACTGCTTATCGCAATTATTACTTTTCTTCACATTCAATTGCATATACTGCATATAATCAAAATCCAATAAACTCAATCACAATGTTACACTTATCGCATATCCTAAATTGCCCCATTAACAGTTGCTTTTATAAGAATGATCCAAATAAGTACATGGTAATTGAAATGTTTGAATATTCAAAACCACACGACTAAATGAAATTGCCTTTGGCAATTACTCATGTTAGGGCAAGGACCTTTCGCTTTTTAATGAAATTCTGGAAAGTACTCTGCAGTATTGGCGAGAAATCACGAAATTTAATTATGTCCATCACGAATTTTAGAGGGAGCATAGTGAATGCATGCTTAAGATATTCCGTTATTTGAAAATGCACTTCAGCTTAGTAATATAATGCCCTATTGAATATTCAGTGGGTCTATTCCTTCTGGATCACTAGAATGACAGTAATAACTAGATATGGAAAGACAGAAATTCAATCCAACACTATTTACCACTTTTGATTGCTTCATATTATCAAATGGACTTTAAATTAGCGTGTGCCTTTATTTGAATCCTGAATTTATTTTCTTAAAGATTTATTAAAGACAAATTTCTAAATTGTTATTAAACCAGTGCTTCTCAAACTTTCAATAGTGGCGCCCCCTTATCAATCACAATTTTTATCGCGCCCCCATTATACATTAATAATGTACTGAATGCAATAATAATGCATTTTTTTACGCTAAAGCAATAATCTTAATTATATACCGTACAAATTCATGACATAAGTATTAAATTTTGTGTATGTTGCTTTTAAGCAAAAAAAAATATTAAGTAATAGGATAATTATTATGTTATTTTTCCTTTCTCTAATTTTTAAATTGGAACATATTGCAAAATGCAGTGGCTGCTTAGAAGACAAAATATAGATATCAGCTTTTTTTAGAAAGAAATCAGTGGGTCAATTTCTAATCATAAGCATTCCTTATAAAAACTTTGCTTTGCAAGACAAGCCCATGGAAGTCGCTAATACTTATTAAACTTGTTCTTAATTTAGCATTAATTTTAATTAGTTATAAAATACTCTGTGTAGCACTGATACATTAAAAGTATACCGGCTGAAGTACCCGCTCTTTGCACGAGTTCATTTTATAAGAAAATAAAACAATATTGATATAATCGCTGAATTTTAAGGAGAGTAAAGCCAAGTGCGCAACAATGTTTACAAAAATGTAAAATGATTTTTTAAATCATTGCTCAAATTATAATTAGTTTTAAGCGAACTGTAATTTTAAGCCTCACAGAATTAGCATTTAGAGTTGATGTTGAATAATGAACAATAATATATAAAATTCTGATGAGAAATAACTGTATTATTTTCAATATTTAAAGTCTTAACATATTTTAAACCTGGACTAGGCACGCACTTGATACTAATGGTCGAGTGGGGGTTATTGAGCCACCCCAATCTTTTTTTAATTATTTTTATAGTACACAATAAAAATTGTAATTCCAGTGAATAATTTAATTAAGAGAAAATATACTCACCTACTTCAAGAACACAGAAAATATTTCGGAAAAAAGTTATCACACCGGGAACTCAGTCAAAATAAATACCTAAAGATTTTAAAAGAACGTTTGTCACTCCCAAAAAAGAGGGAGATATGTGACAAATACATTTTAGTTCACACGTTAAGACTGTCAAACAGGAGGATAGTGTCAGAGCCATTGGTAACAATTAAACAGTTTTGCCAGAATTACCGATTTCGTGCACTCTGTGCTCGGCGTGACAGCTCCGGAATAAAAGTGTATTTATTACAATATGGATGTTCAAAAAAAAATTATGTAAAACGTTTTCATTTTGCTTTTTTATGCTTAGGAATAACTCATAGAAATAAATCTTAGCCAAGTAATCCTTCAAAGAGCTCTCTGTGCTTTTCCAAAAATCATAAAAATATTTTACAAGGAAAAACTCACCTGCAGAAATAGCTTATTTGCAAGTTCCCAAAATGAAAAAAAC
Organism: Trichonephila clavipes; assembly: GCA_019973935.1. Classification (NCBI taxonomy): domain Eukaryota; kingdom Metazoa; phylum Arthropoda; class Arachnida; order Araneae; family Nephilidae; genus Trichonephila; species Trichonephila clavipes. Next base: position 92,370 of record BMAU01014395.1, on the reverse strand, counting down.
AAATACATAAGAACAGGGAGGTAGCTAACCGTACAAGTAAGTTCGAAGGTCAAACCGCAGCAACTACATTCTGCAGCCTGCAGCTGATGACAATAATATTACAGTGATGAATTTTTATCTTCCTAAATTTTTTTTTTTTTTTTCGATTATGGGTCTGAGTTTTGTTTTTCTCATTTTGGTTTGAAAAGAAACCGTAATAGAAGTAGAAGCTTTAATTTTTATGACGTGTATCGCAGATATATAAAATTATATCAGTGTAAATGTGCATTTTTTTATTATGTCAGAAAGTATTTTGTTTTACTTCATTCCAGTAAATAATTTTTTTAATCTTTTATTTTCGATATGCTCGCGCCCCCTTGTACGTTTATCGCGCCCCCCAGGGGGCGCGCGCCCCACAGTTTGAGAAACACTGTATTAAACGAAGTATAATTATGAATTCTCATTGAAATATGTTTAACTCGAAAAGGCTTAAGACGAAATATAGGTTAACACAAAATAATGCAGCGTTTCTGACCAACAACTATTTTTTTCAGGCACTTTTTCGCTTAACACGAAACCAAAATCGCTTGGCATGAAAATATTTCCTTTTTTCTGAGAATGAACAAAAATTCGGAAAACACCCCCAGACAGATTGAACTTTCCTTCATTATCATATGATAAATTCGTTTCAGTAGATGATGATAATGTGTGTATACAGCCTAATCATGGTAGACAAATAAATTTTAGAGTTTGTTCGAAGCTCAGAAAATATTATTGGTGCAAATTTCAACGTTGAAAATTGAATGAGTAACGCAGCACCTTTTCTCACTCCATCGCAAATGAGGAACAGTACGAAAAGTATGCGCAGTTATTTAGATACACATTCCAACAGTGAAATGAATAACAAAATAGATGGCATAGAACAATTTGATACTGAAAAGGACAATGCAAAGAAAAGTATCAAATTATTTTCCCAAAACTCAATAAATGTTTTGTTTTTCAATAAAAACTTTAAAATTTTGCAACAAGTATCTTGAGATATCTTTAAATTAAGACGACTTCTAGAGTAATTCTTAGTTATCCTCCATTCATCAGAGAAATGTGAAGGAATTTAATGTTTGGAACATACACAATAAAACACACTAACACAAATAAACAAAAGAAATGTAATGATACATGTGTTCATTTTAAAAATTACCACTAATTTGCTTACGGATTTTTTTTAATAAAAACAAATCTTTTGAGTGTTAGAATCATTAGTTCAATAATTTATTAACAATGCGTATTGTATAAAAACAACTGTCAAAGTTGTGACTATTAAAGTTCAGTTTCATCGGTTTGTCATGTAAGTATTCGTAGCTTATATATATATGTGTGTATCGAAACAATATACAGTTGATTATTTTTAGCGCAAAAACGCTTAAGACGAAACATTGGTTAACACGAAATAATATATATAATAGTCCCGACAAACTACTAAGTATTTTCATGCCTTTTTTTCTCTTTATACTAAACGAAAATCGCTTAGCACGGAAAACATTACGAATGACGCCAGCTGGATTGGATTATACCACTATATCGTCGGAATAATTCGTTATAGTAGATGATAATAATGTGTGTAAAGCACCACAATTATGGCAAACAAACACATTTTGGAATTTGTTCAAAGTTCGGAAAATATCATTGATGAAGATTCCAACGACGAAAATAAAATGAGTAACGCAGCTCTTTTCCCCACGCCATCCGAAATAAGGAACATTATGAAAAGTACGCGCAGTTACTTACGCCCATATTCACCGCTAACCTGACCGCCGGTTAGAGGAAGGAAATCTGGGTTTCGCCGAAAACGTTATTCACCATCGCAAGTTAATAGCTTAACTCCGGTTCAAGTTAAAAAATCCTGATCCAGTGCCACAGCCGGGTCAGTCGCAACCACACATGCGCAGTAAGCGATTTTCGAGTGTTTACGTTTTCGTGCAAGTTTTGAGTTAGGATAGATTTTTATTTTACGATGAATACCATTCAGAAAGTTTCCACTATTATTGAATTAGAGTTTTTAGAAAATCAGGAAATTAGAAAAGTCAGAAAATTAGTTAGAAGGAGTAATTTGTTCGAGGAATTGGACGATTACAAATTTCAGAGAAGATTCCAACTGACAAAACAAAGTGTCGCAGAATTGACTCTGCTAATTGAAGAAAAAATTAGAGAGCAAAACCCCGTGCAATAATGCCCTAAAGCCAGTGGAGCAAGTTCTGATTGCTCTGCGATTTTACGCTGTTGCATGTATGCAATTAGCAATTGCTGACTTGTTCGATGTCAGCCAGCCGACTGTATGTCGAGTAGTGCACAGAGTCAGTGAAGCCATAGCATCCCTCTTGCCTGATTTCATTCACCTACCAGTCAACAGAAGAGTGCAAAACGGTATGTAAATCTGATAATTATTTATTTTTCCTATCATTAATTGTTTCAAATTAGTAGAAATTTTTTTTTGAAGTTATGAATTGTTATTCATAAAAGAATACATACTTATCTTTATTTTGGCTGTTCAATAAAATAAGCTTGTTACAAAATGAGATTTTGAATTTGTTAGTAGCTAAAATTCCAATAACAAGAATACATTGACTGAACGAGATTTAAATGTGTAGGATGTTTTTCCTTTTACATTTTCTAATTTTAATTAAGTGACCCAGACATGTGTGCTTGTATGCTTTTTTTTGTAGCTCTATCTAGAGACATTTCCTTGATGTACATATGATACTAAGTTTGGTTTCTAGATTTCTCATAATTAATAATTATAAGGCAGCATTATCTGAAGTAATATATGACTACTTATACAAATAATGATTTGATGATACATGTTCCACATTTGGTATTTATTTGATGCTTATATTCTACCTTGGATGTTCTGATCTTTATTTGCTAAAAGCATAAACAGTTACTTCATTCTATGTATTATATATTCTGTAATTTTACTCGTTTAAAATCATAAATATCAAAACTAGTTGGCCATTCAAATTGCCAAAAATTTTTTATTCAGGTGTCAAGGAAATTCTTCAGTATCGCTGGATTTCCAAAAGTTATTGGAGCTTTGGATGGCACCTTTGTACGTATCGTGTCTCAGGTGGTGAAGATGCAGAAAGGTTTCGCTGTCGAAAGAACTACTTCGCACTGAATGTCCAAACAATTGTGGATTCTGATCTTGTGATCAGGAACGTTGTTGCAAGATGGCCAGGAAGTGCTCATGACAGCACTGTTTTTAACAACAGTGCAGCCTGTCTTTCATTAAAAACAAATGCATTATATCAAGATTTTCATTTGCTAGGAGATACAGGCTATGCATGTGAAAAATATTTATTAACTCCTTTTTGGGAATCCAAGATCTCTATCTGAAGCTAGGTATGTAAACGGTATTTTGGTTAATTAATAGATGTTCTAAAGCCTTATTCGATAAAAAGAATTACCAAACATATTGTACCAAGCAACCAGAAAATATTATAAAAGCAAAATTTACCTTAATTGTCATATACTAAAAAAAAATCTTTTCCTTGGATTGTGTGAATAATAAATATATGTAAAAATATATTTAGATAAAGACAGAAATAATTGAAGGAATTTGAAGCTGTTTTCACCATGAATTATATGAATGGTCACAGAAAAATTAATTTGTTTTCACTGAGAAATTAGTTTATAATCTGAAGAACTAGCTAAATGACACAATTCACATCTCTCTTTTGAAATAAAATAAAAAAATGGAGTGATTCACATCTCTTTCAATGACAGTACAAAACCTTAGCAGAGCTAATATTTTTTTTTAAAAATAACTTTAAATGCTTAGGCTTTGAGATGATAATATCTGCATAAAATGTAGACAACATATGTTCTCATTTTTGTTTTCACCTCAACATATAACTTGCTAATATAGTTTGACAAAAACACAAACTACATGTTACTGACATTTCTTGACAGTTCATCAAGTTTTATTTTGTTTCAGGTACAATAAATCACATGTTTTAACAAGGAATACGATTGAGCGCACAAGTATGGAATCTTAAACAGAAGATTTCCATGCTTATATCAATCGGAATAATAGAGTACCAGCTATAGTTGTTGCTTGTTGTGTTCTTCACAACTTATGTATACGCCTGGGTAAGAATATTTTGTAATTTATTTATTTGTCTAGCCTTAAGCTTTCAGTGTATGTAAATTTACATAATCGCAAATTTTAACATGTTTAATGCTTACATTTACAAATTATGTACATATTTTTTAATGTATTTTGCATGAAATATCTACTTAATTTAAAATCTTAAAATACTCATAAATTATAAACATAATATTCTGCATCCTGAACATAATTTTAAAAAAAAAAACCAGAAGGTTATATTAACTGATTAGAAATTTTTTTTACAAAAATGTTGAATACTCAAAATTTTTGGGAATATACTGCAGAAAAATTTTATTCCTTTGAAAAAGAATATATGTATTTTACAAAGAACACATGAAACAGATTGAGAAGAAAATACATCTGTATTCTTGTTATACTGTTGTCTAGACGAAAATTTTGTTTGCTTCACAAAACATGAAATTTCGGAGGAAATACTTTGAATTCGTTTGTGGAGAAAAACTAGACAAACTTCGAAAATTGTGATCGACGTTAAAGGGCCGATCATCGTTAAACCTCACTGGCCAGAATTAGAGGAAGAAATAAATAAAAGGATTTTAAAAGAAAGAGTTACAGTGGGAAAGCAGTCTCGATCATAATTTTTTTGCTGTTAACTTGCTAAATTAAAAAGAAAGATTTTTCTGCATGGAATGTTTTTGTTTGGCAACTCAAAACATAGATGGCAGTAGCAAAGAATTTTTTGTGTTATTGAGATTATCGTAAAAAATATTATCATACATATTTAAAAAGACGTTTCATAATAAATTTTTTTCCTGTACAAATTCTTACTTCTATTTTCCATTATATTGTGTATTTTTTATCTAATATGACACTCATTATCGGCAGTTTATATTTTGTATTATTCGGCCTAAAAACTGCCGCGGATTATACAATGTTTTTTTTTACTCGAAAAAAAAGGCTTTGTGGATAATACGCCGCTGCGGATTATATACAGGAAAATACGGTATATATATCAAATTATAATAAATTTATCTAAATAAAATTCAAAATTGTGAGATTCATAAAAAATGTTATATATACATTTATGGAAAAAATTCATTAGCTCGTACACCGAAATTTTTTTAAAATGCATATTCATAGTTACGTGCAGAAAAGTCATGATTTGATAATTATTTGTTTTGGTAAATAGTAAGAACCATGTTGATGTTTATAAGAATACATAGTTTCAACTTATTCCCAATTATAATAATTATATTGTTTAATGTACTATTGTAGAGGATCCTGAACCACCTGCAGATCCCCAGATAGAAGCTCTAGTACGCCAATTAGAGCTGGAAAATGAAGATGCAACACTGAGCTTTGAAACAAGACCACGTTGCCCAGCCGGTTTTGCTAAAAGAAATGTCATTGTGACAAATTTTTCTCAATTTAATTTAAACATTTTTATAAAAATCAGTTTTAATAAACAAAAAATCACAAGTTTTTGTATTAGTATTGATTTATTCAGTATTTTTGTAAATAGATTTTAGGGCTACCTTACAAGGTAGTTACTAAAATTTTTCTGCGCTTCGATTTTCTCCTTTGCATGTGCAATTTTAATTCTCAACAGTTCCATCCGCAGTTTGTGCTCCTCATTCCGCAGTTTGTGCTCCTCATTCTTCCTTTCCTCATCAATCTTCATGTTATTACTCAACTGCTCCATCCGCAGCTGGTGCTCCTCATTTTTTCCTTTCCTCGTCCATCTCCATGTATCTGATTTTCATTCTATGTTCTTCTTCGATGCATGCTGCAGCTCTGGCAGCAGCGGAGGGAGAGCTGTTGGTGTTTTGGCACGTTTTCGGAACATAGCTAATGTCTCCTTCAGTGGCCTCGCTATTTTTGGCGTTGGTTTCAAATCATTCATGTCCATTACTGCATTCTGTAAAATAAATAATTCTATGTTTAATAGAAACACAAACTAGTTCTTAAATCTAATAAAACTATGAATAAAAATTCCTTTTACTTCCAGACTGGTAATATCCTGTTTTGTGTCTTGATTCAAGGAATTAAAAGTTTATTAGTGAAACTATTTAGTAACAGTGTTATTGACATTTCAAAATATATTTTTAATTTTATAACTATTCATTTAAATTTTCTTAATTTTTTGAACATATAATACTGAAAAATACATTCCTCGTTAAGTAAAAATTAGTATTTTATAAAACATATTAATACAAAACAGATTTGAAGAAAATGTACCTAAATCATAGTTGCATCAAATTTGCTTACATTTTATAAATAGAATTTTCTCAAGTTCTATTTATCGAATTATCGTAAATGTACAACAAAACACCCTCTATTTTTTAAAAGTAAGGTAAACAAAAAAAGCAAAGTTTGAAGCATTTTAACATTCCAGTTACCCTAAGCAGCTGGATGGATTTAAAAGTAAACGATTACTTTCATCCAAATTACTATGGCGAAAGCAAAACTGGTTCATATTCCAAATATGGCATCGTATGAAATATAACTTTTCTTTTTGATATTATATTCATAAACTTATTTCTCAAAAGATAAATTGACCATGTTTGGAAGGAAAAAATTTGCAATGTTATCACCAAAAACCAGAAAAGGCTATAACATTTATTACTTTATTTTTTGTTACCAATACAGTTCATGAACTCAAGTATTTTTATCAATTTATTTGTCGTGATAGTTGTAATAAATTTTATATTTATGAGTTAAAATAGTAAAATATACTTACTGAAGGATCTGACAAGGAATCATATTCTGTGATTTTTGCAGTGTTCTGTGAAGGAGTCACAGGGAATCAACAAAGCAGAAGTTGATGTACTGGGGTATTGAGGATCTGTTTCAAAGAAAAATATACGTTTTAAATAAAGCAATTAGTACAAGTAGTGAAACGATCTCTATTGACAAATTAACTATCTACAGCAACTTTTTTTTAATGTTACCTTAATATTATTTACTGGTAGTTTTAAAGAAACTTATGAAAAATTTCAAAACAGTATTTTACTTTTTAATCATCTAAAACAGAATAAAATGACAAGACAGTCTCCATGCGGAGTGAGCATTAACGAAGAGATTTTTTTTTACTGACTACAATTTAATTAATTATATAGTAACTCAATAAATTTACTTACTTGAAATTTCGATATCCGTACTGTCGCTGTCAAAGGGCGTGGAAAGTGGCAGCGTCAGAATCGGCTCCTCCAAAAACCTCATCTCGAAGTCCGTCAATTCTGCTTCTTTGGGTACTTCACCACCCCTGTTTGTCTCCTTTCTTGCCGCAAAACACTACTTTTCTTTGCCATTTTCTTTTTTAAATTTAAATAACACTGACGGATTTGTTGTGGTGTTCGCGGATTCATCACTCCGTCAGTGTCATTGAATTGCCGCGTTATTTCAAAATACGCTTCATTTTTTTGTGCTACTAACAGCATTTGTTTCCCTACACTCTATTATATGTAAGTGCGGCTTCATCAAAGCCAACACCAACTCTTTTTCGTACTGCGTAAAATAAATTCTGTTGGCATTCATTTCAGCGATACACGAGGTTAAGGTATCCGTACACCTTCAAAACGTCATTTTCTTCAAATTTTTCGATTTTTTTAATTTAAATGTTATTTGAAAATATGAACTTTTTCTTTAAAATGGTGTTTAAATTTTTGTTTCTATCTTATTTAGAACTTAAGTTATGGGGATTTGAGTTTCATTCGTAGCACCTTTTGAACCCGGAAGTACAAGTCTGCATTGCTAGAAAAATGTTTGTTGACATTTTATTTTTCAAAGTATAGTTTAAATATGCAATAGTAAAGAAATTTAAACTTTTTTAAAATATGAATTTGAGTTTTCAGAATTATCAAGAATATAATTGGCAACAGGTTTTTATTTATATTTTTATCTAGAATCTGGCAAGAAAGTAGAGTGCTTTTACTGTTTGTTTACATTTGCTTATGATTGCGTAGCTCTTTATAAGCTTTTGTTTAATCCTTTTTTTTATAGCAGAAAATTTTAATTTTTGTCATTTAAAATGGGTAATGCTAAACGTAGAGTTAGTGCAAAGAGAAAACTCCAATTTCTAGTAAATGGATCTACCATTAAACATTCAAAAAATAGCAGCGCAACATCTACCAACGCCAGTTCTTCAAAAAATTAAATACCTGCTGCCTTTGATGAAGAAATAGCAGAATATCAACATAAACCACTTACTGGTAACAGAATAATGATATGGAAGTCCTCTTTTAAATTTGTTTTTACAACTTTGCTGCCCAAGATGTTTCGAAGAAGGTATCCTGCTTTCTGAGGATTCCACATATGGTTTGTGCTCAAATTTTGTTATCAGGTGTAAACATTTTGACTTTTTCTCAGGGTTTTCTAGTTCAAAGAAAACTTTTAAACTGTCCTGAAGTAAATACAAGATTTGTGTATAGTATGAGACAAATTGGGAAATGTTTTCTGCTGGGTTTAAATTATGTATAAATTTGTTCAGTAAAACTGCGTACACTAATCATGAGAATAAACTCAAGTAACTCAGAAGTTAGTTATCAATGCAAAAAGCTTCTGAACTGTTAAAACATCCTACTAAAAAAATTGTTGAATGATGGCATTTCAGTTGATGGAACGTGGCAGCGTAGAGGGTTACTCTTCCATGAATGGGTGTGTCGCAGCTTTGTCAGTTGACACTGGTAAAGTAGTAGACATTGAGATAATGTCGTCATATTGTCCCACCTGCAGAAAGATTTCTAAAATGCCTAGAAGCATTGAGTCGGAAACTTTTGCAGCAGATCACGTGTGCCATAGCAATTTTCAAGGTTCTGCGTTAAAAATGGAAGCTGTTGGTGCTACGAGAATCTTCCAACGTTCTATTGTCAAACGAGGCCTTAAATATGCATTATTATGGTGACGGGGACTCTTAAGGGCTTTATCAGTGTCAAAGATACTTATGGGAAGGATAGCATCACAAAATATGAATGCATTGGTCATGTTCATAAGAGTAGGTGCGAGATTGCGCAAACTAAAGTCTAAAAATAAAAATCTGTCTGGTAAAAGGCAAACTCATCGACTCTTTTATTGACCGATTGCAAAACTATTATGGGATTGCTGTTCGTAGCAATGTTGGAAACCTATCCGGTCTTCAGCAAAATGTTATTGCGGCTTTGTTTCATTGCTCATCAAGTGTCGAGAAACCGATGCATGGGCAGTGTCCCATCGGAAAAGATAGTTGGTGCTACTACCAGCGAGCACTGTCTTGTGGCAAAAAGCCAAACGAAAAATATAAATGCTTATCAAATGAAGTACTAAACACGATTAATACATATTTAGAGTTGTGTACCAAAGAACTGCTTACTAAATGCCTGCATGGCAAAAACACAAAATTCAAACGAGTGTTTTAAATGGCGTTATATGGCAGAGAGAGTACCTAAGGTTTTCGTGTGCCTCAAAATTTTAAAAATCTGGTGCATTGGATGCTGTGATCCAATTTAATGATGGATACAAGGGTTGTGTTGAAATTTTTAAAAAACTTAATATAACTCATGGTTATTTTACTTTAAAAGCATACAAACATCTTGACATCAATAGAATTAATGACGCAGAACGACATTCAACACCAAATGTAAAGCAGCGTAGAAAAATTTCAAGAGCTACAAGGAAAAAAATCAATGTTTTAGAGTAAAAGAAGGTGTTATTTATAAATCAGGAGCATTTTAAGTATATCAAATTGTGTTTAATATTAAAATTTGCAGTTCAAAGTTTATTTCTGATTTATCTAAAAATGAATTTGTTTAACGTATTGACATCTGACAACGTAAATATCAGAAAAAGTTGTGAACCAAATTAGTTCAAATTTTATAAATATATTTGTTTTATAGATTTAAAGAACCCCTACTACTTTCATAATTATATAGTTGATATGTTTCTAGTAACTAAGGTATATATCATGCTCGTAATAATTTTTAAGGATTTTCAATGTTCTTTTACTCGAAACTTGATAAAAATTGTAATAAATTGATTATCATCAGGAAAATAGTACCAGCCCTAAAAAAATGTTATAATGATCATCATCAAATTTACAGAAAGGGATATTTTTGTTTACATTTGAGTTATGTGCGTTATTCTAATAATCAATTTAATTACTATTTACACTATGCTTTACTCCCTAAAATTTTTTTATGTACTACAAGTAACATATTAAATGTATTTTCATAGTTTTAAGTTATATTTCATCAGTAAAAATATTTTAATAGCAAATATTACAGTTTTTAAAAAATTTTCTTCGAAGGTGTACGGATACCTAAAAAACGCGAACGTAAAAATTGTAGCTCCAGCTGGAAGTCACGGGGTTTATTTTGACCGATGGGAATCGACCAGTAAATCCAGGTTAAGGAACTCGGAGTCAAGGAACTGGAGGTCGAAAAAGAGCTGTGAATTGGAGTTCTAACCTGGGGTTGACTGCCGGTTACTTAACTCCAGGTTTCATCGCTGGGTCAGGTTAGCGGTGAATACCACTATTAGATTCCCTTTCAATGGTAAAATGCATAACAAAATGGATGACATTGAACAATTTGGTGCTAAAAAGAACAAAACGAAGGAAAATACCAAATTACTTTCCCAAAACTCGATAAATGCTTTGCTTTACAAAAAGAACTTTAAATTTTTCTTTAACTTATTGTTTATGTTTTTGTTTCATTGATTTTTATTAAATGAATGTATATATGCATATCTGTGTAGATAAAATAAACTCTAATAAACAATTTCTTATGGGTTTTTTTCAATATCCTTTTGCACGAAAAAATATTTCAGTCCAGTTTCGTGTTAAACGATTTTCACTGTGTATCTAATATAATATAGTTACAAATATATAAAATTATGAATGTATATGAACTTAAAAGCACATTTGCTAAAATAGAAAAAAGAATTGCGTTGCCCGAAATGCTAAATATGGATAAATATATAATTTGAAGTGAATGTGTAACTTTGAAAAACTCTCTTTTAAAAACTCGATTTTACTTCTTTAATATTTTTTCTACATTTATTATTCCCTTTGAACAACAAAAAAAAAACGAAAATCATATTTCTTGTCTTACAGATGTATATTTTTTGTACCTTAAGTCTGGTATGTCTCATTCATAATCCCTCTTCATAAATATCGCTAATAGAATATAAATAAAATGAATGCTTGCGCTTGTGTTATTGTGTTAACAGTTATTAAGTGTTTTTCTCCTGATTACCTTAATTGTGGCGTAATAGTTTTCCTGTAATGAATGAAGAAACGAAAACACAAGAAAAATAAAAAAACATCTTCGTAGTATTTGGTTGTAGTTGTTTCCTTTCATTATAGCATCTAAACATAAGTGAACTGTGCTTAAAGTAGGTAAGCCAAAAACTTGCTAACTAAGTTATCTATAATTAACTAACTTAAGTAACTCTTCGAAATTAACTTTCACTCTTTTTCCTGTACCAAACTATCTGAGGAAAAATAAATGTTTTCTGTTAATATTTTCATGGGTTAAGGTATCCGACTACGTTCAGAACCGTGATTTTTGCAAAAGCATATAAATGGATAATATTTATGATATTTAGTGTCACTTAGATTAGAAAATGTATATAAAATTGTTTTAAGAATATAATTACAATAAAAAAGTGCAATATTTTGACACAAAATGAACATAGAATGACAGATTTTTAAAATATTCTCCTTTTGAGAAAAATGCTTCTATTATACTAATATTTTGCCTGTATATAGCTCAGACCTCTGTACAGAGGTTCAACAAGAATTTTTGAAATACATAACTTAAAATGGATTTATCCATGGTTTACGGCAACCGAGGGGAGAAATGTTAAGAAAACAACACCGATAATTATTTCAATTGGAGGTAACTCTGAAAATAATGTGATTTTTTCAAAAAAATAGTTCAGACTCTCTGGAGATGTCTTTACTTTGTATAAGCAAAATATTATTATTTTAGAAGCATTTCTTAAAAAAGAGAACATTTTGAAAAAGATTATTCTAAGTTAAGTTTTTGCCAAAATATTATATTTAAATACATTTTTATTTGTCAAAATATCCTTTAAACAATTTTATACATATATTCTAATATAAATGATACTAAATATTATGAAAATTATCCATTTATACAATTTTTTAAAATCACGATTCCGAACGTAGTCGGATACCTTAATGAGTTTTTCATCTTACGGCATATGTGTGGTATCTTTCCTTAAAAAACGATCTTTATCTTATTTTGTTTATTTCAAAAAAAGATTTTTTATTAAGATATAATAATTTAATATTCATTTTAAACTGTACACAAACATAAATATACGTATAATATACTGAATATTTTAGACTGGACACTTCTTTTAAATGTACTAGCTGCTTTTCATGTATATATACATGTCTGCGTTCGTGAGAATGAAATATGTAGTACAAGAAAAAGTGCTTATATGTAATGACGCATTGAGATTTATTTCATTTGGATTATACGATTTTTTAAAAAAAAGTTAGTAAAAAGTAGAAATAACTATATAGTATTAGTATTAGTAGATTTAGTATTGAAGGTGTTTTATATATAATTTCATGATAATTTCATTTTTACAGAGTATTGTATATTTTTCTAAATTGTATATTTTTTTTTCTTTTCTCCTTTATCTGAACTTTCATCTTCAATCTGAAATATAACTTAAAGTATTTTTTTCAATAAAAAAGCAAAAAGCTATATTCTTTCTTGGTACTTGAAAATTATTTACTTCCAAAAATATCTTTAGTGGCTCTCTGAAAGGGAAAAAAACAAGTTTATCGACAATAAAATACAGATTTTTTCTATATATCATCTTTACATGAACTCCATTTCTTTGAAGTGACTATTTCTTCCACTGTAAAAAAATATTCACATCTTTCGTGAATATTTTAGTGCCTCTAAAGATAGATGAAATGCGCAATCGTTCGTAAATGCCTTCCGAGTAGAAAACAGGAAATCAATGAATTCGAAACATGTCTCTTGGTAAGATTTGACGTTAGAGTAGATTCAAACAACTGTTTGATTGAGTTACGTAAAGGGAACAATATCTTAAAGGAAATTGTTAATCTAATCTATTTTACTTTGAACCGAAGGTCAAGAAAAATACAAATTTTCATGGTTAAATTTAGATTATTTTCCTCAATTTCATAATCAATTTAAAGAGGAGTTTTCGAATAATTCCCATTTCTCAGGGGAGCTTAGTTTTATTTTTTGTGTGTGTGTTCTTTCGCAGCGGGGTTTTTTCTTGAATCTGTGACGAATCTGTACGGAACCTTTCCACTAATCTTCTTAGGCGTCTTTCTGTGGAATATAAATTCGCGTTTATTTCCAATCAACTCCAAAAAGAGGTACGGGATATTTAAATTAGATAAGGTATTTAAGTCGAGGGTTGCGAAATAGCAAGAGAGATGATGGTAGACTATTGAGCCAGTAACTTTAAACGCATTACTAGAAGATTCAAGGAGATTAGATTCGTGAAGACGTCGTGCTGCGAGACGTACCAGAAAGCTGATATAAGCCAGCGGTAAATATAATTTACGTACGTTTAAAGTAAGCGTCAGTTTGAGCGACTTAGTTAAAGTTAATGAAAGTTAAAAATTCGAATACGTGTGTTTCTCGGATCTCCTATTTCGGTAAAGCTTACTTGAGTTTGAGCTAGATTATTAATTAATTGTATTCTTAGTAATTTAATTTAATATAAAGACAAATCCCTTTAAGAGACGTAACATTATCGTATTACATGTTATCAGAGATTTTTGAGAAAATTATAATAATAAATAAATATTATTATTATTCAAAATGGCTCTTAGTGGTTCTTTGCCTCAAATTAATCTTGGTGTTCAAGGTGTGACTCAGGGGGGTCATCACAAATCTTCCAAGACATCGCGTAGTAATTGATTATTTTGGTTTTTCGGGAAATACCCTTTTAACCACAGCTTTATGTCATCAAACGCTGACACATTTTAAAATAAAGATAATGCTATATTAAATTAGCAGTCGATTCTAACCAATCAGCATTATAAAGTACGGAAATCATATGATTCTAAAAGTTTCCGTTTTGAGGAATCCATAAAAGCTAAGATCTCAGAAATGTGAAAAAACAGCGTTTTTGTCTATTGTCGTAAGTCAATGTGTGTTTGGGTTGCTGCTTTTCGTTTTGTCGTTTTATGTTTTAATATAAATAAAATGTGGAACAAAAATCAGGAAGCATCTCACCAATTATAATCAGTTGCCAACAGGTAAAGATGCCCCAGGTAAAATGTTTGATTCCAGTGAATAAATATATATATAAAAATGGAAAACCATTCTGTTTTCTAGACTGTTTTCACCGACTTCGGATGGTGAAGCCGGGTTACTCTTGCTTTAGAGGATCTCAACGTTTTCCCTGGATGGAAAATTTCTCCATAATAATGCAAGAAGATCTTCACAATAACATGTTTAAGCTTACATTACTCTAACAAGAAATAATCTAATAGGAAAATAATCTATAGTAAACATGTTGAAAGCTGTATAATGGAACACTCAGAAACTCAACATAAGTACCATAAATCTTTTTCTATCCATTAATGCGAACCAATTTCAGGAACACATACATGCAATACGAAACAATTATCTGTGATGTGTGACTAGTATATAGTTAACTTTAACTATGGCCCTATCTATAAGACAATTTTGTAATTATTAGTATATAAACTACTTAAGGTATCCGACTACGTTCGGAACCGTGATTTTAAAAAAGGGCATAAAAGGATAATGTTCATGATATTTAGTGTCACTTAGATTAGAATACATGTATAAAATTGTTTTAAGGACACATTTTAACAAAAAAAAATTATATTATAATGGTAACAGATTATAATGGGGGTTTGAGCTTCCTACTTGTGAATTTTGTAAGATAATGCAGATTGGAAGTAATTTTCCCAAGGCCCACGAAAGGGTTAACTTCGCACTGCAACACGAGTGCTTTATAGGCTTTTTGAGACTTTCAAAGAAAATATTAATTTTCCATTTCTCCCATGTCATACTTTTTCTTTCTTTTATCGCTATCAGAAATGCACAGAATTTTTTTTTCTCTAAGAAAATCTTTAAAAAGTTCTTTAAAAGTCTCTTTTAGATAATAAAAAATGCACACGTTTTCAGTGGAATGAAACCATCTAATTCGATTTCTGAGAGTAAAAGAAAAATTGGAAGGGAAGCAGTCCCATCTAGCTGCATTTTCTCAGATTCGAGGGAACTCTTTTTTAAAAAAAATTGTTTGAAGTTTTATTTCAATTTTGTGAAGAGGTCCTTTCTTTTTACCTCTTTTATAACAGCGACTAAAGACAGCTTTTATGGGAATGAGATATATCTTTTGTTGTCTTTTCAATCTAAAGTTTTGGAATAATGTAACGAATTCATGAACAATTTTTCCTAAGCCCATCTTCTAGAATATATTTTTTCCAAGATACTTCAAGAGAACTCATATTAAAATACACAATTATAATAGAATCTTACAAGAATCACATAATTCAACTTTTCGTTCAATCACTTTTTTTTAATTCGCAATTGTTATGATACGTTTGCAAAACTTTCTCTTAACACTAGAATACTAAAAATTCTGTTGAATAATAAACTCTATTTTATAAATGATAAAAAAAAACTTTTTTTCAATTCCTACTATTAACTCACATTCTCTATATATTTTTTTATTTATCTTGGTGGAATTTTCAATCGTTAATAAAATACACTTTAAAGCGCTCAATTGAGCTGAAATTTTATATGCATTATTAGTTTGGATGACAATACAGTAATTTAATTATAATAAATAAAAATTATTTGACTAAAACTAATTATTCAAAGTACAAATGTAGCCACGTTGGCATCATATTTGGCGACTTGTGTCAAAACTTGAGAAGGCTCTTTTCTCACGTGTTAAAGCATTCAGGTGCACGGAAACTTTATGTACACGATTGTTTTGGATGACAATATGATGTTAATATTAATATTTATATTAATTGTAATTATTTAATAAAAAGTAGCTAAAATATAAATTTTCTTTGTTGTTTTTATATTACTTGTTTAATTTAAGAAGGCACAATTCTACACTTTTAAACTCAAAAATGTCAAACTAATTAAAAAATAATTTTATCTTCTTTTCTCTCGGAACATTTACATTTTTCAAATACATTTCAATTTAAAATATTAAGAGGATTACAAAAATACATTTCTTTAAGATTTCATAACAAAAATTTTAAATTATATTCTTGATATATTATGCTTTTTTCCAAAATAATATGCACCATTCACTTATACATCTTGCTTTCAGCAAACTAAAATGATTTTATCTTAATTATTTTATTATATTTAGTTTTCCAAATCGCACGCTTTAATTTTTTTGCATGCCTATTTACGTGTCATAGGTTAAAGATGTAGCAGATTCTTTACTTCTTCCTTTGTTGATAAAATGTTTCTTTCCTTTTAATAAACTTTTTAGAATTATACGCATATGCAGTGTTAATGTTATTTCCTAAGAAAAATACTGATATACAGGGTGTCCCAGCATCATTAGGACAAACTTTAAGGTGGGTAGGGAACATCACAAGGATTGAGATTCGCATAGCAACCTATGTTCAGAAACGTCTTCGTTCAGCGCTAAGTGAAGTTGTTTACAAGGACATTTAAGAAACAGACCTGCACTACCGCAGTCACTTGAGCCTTCTGGTACTGCTTAAGTGACCAGATTATCTGCATTCAAAATACTCCCACCCAATGCACTTTCCAAATGGTTACACCCTGATTGGTAGTACACTGAGGCAAGCTAAAATCCATAAAAGGGCACCTCTCCGAAAGCCTCTCTGCTTTACCAGCAGATTTTGCGACCACTAATCACTTATGCTGCTCCCATCTAGGGGGCTGCAGCCCCACTCACTTGAAGAGAATTCAAATTATTCAAAATAAAATTCTTCGCATCACTACGAATGGACCTTGGTATATTCGGAACGGTGCGATACCCAACGATCTACACATGGAGCCGATTCTAATTGCATCACTAAACTTTCTAGAAACGTATTTAAATATGTTGAATCTCACGACAATCTAATTATCAGAGCACAAACACTGTTTACTTATCCACACCCTAAAATTAAGTATGCATATTTTTTACGAAGTGGAGAAATCTTCTCCTCCCCCCATAACACAACAAGATCATCTTTCATACGCAGAATCAACATACTCAGCTTATGCAACGCGTCAAAGATTGGGTTCAGTGGGGGTGAACTGTCACCCTGCTGAATGATTGCCTTCGGTAGTCGTGCTTTCTTCCTGCCTCTTCCTCCATTTTGAACCCTCCGGCGCTCTGCTTCGTTCGAACGCTCGTGCTTGGGGTTACGCCACTCCTCCCCGATTAAATGGGAGAATCTTCTAGATTCATTTATTATTCATCACATGGTCTATCTTTTTCAACCAATCTATTGGGGATAAGTACCTTCGGCGCTGGTGCTCACGTACATCTAATTTTCGTTCGCCGCCGTCGGTCTGCTTTGATAGAATGCTCGTGCTTGGGTTTACGTCACACTTCCCCCATTGTATGGGAACATTCATGGTTTGTTTATTTTCACTACATTTTCGTTTTTTTCCTCCCAATCAACTGAGTAAAAACGCCCTCGGCGCTGTCGACCACGTACAATTAATTTAAGTTGAATTTAGTAGCGCTCACGCGCTGGTTTCACTCCATCTAATTTACGTACGTACAACCCGCAGACCGGGGAAGAATTCAAACGTGCTGGTTCTCTGTGCTGAACGTTTTCTCCCCTCAAGCTATATCCAAGTCAATCGCAAACCACTATGGTCCACCGGAGCATGCCGTGACTGACACAGATTCAACCACACAACATCAAAACTCTCATTCGCTTTCTCAGACACGTAATTTTTTTAAATTTCCACACTTTAAATTTAAATTCACTTCTTATTCATTATTAACTTAATCACACTTTAATTTATTTTATAAAAACTTAAAGGAAATCTTTCTCTCATTCTTTAATTTAATTTCTATTAAAAATCTCATTACTTTTAACGCAGTACTGAGCTAAAATTGGAAAATATACCAAAACCATGCATTTCATAACCCATTATGACAGGAGATTAGGTTTCCCTGCGGGAAACAAAAACTGTGTCATAATTCAACCTATTGAGCTGTCATCGTCTTCAGAGAAAGATGAAACATTTTACAAACATCGAGATAGTTGGCAGATATGTATCTGAATTACGGAATGGCAGAAGGAAATTCACGAGCAGCAGAATCCATCTCACAGAGAGATCCATGGAATAACAAGATGTTTGCTAATTTGCGTCACAATTTGTGTGAATATGGAACATTAAAAGGTAATTAGTCTAATGAGGATAGGACATGGTATCCACCACGTTTTGTCACACGTAAGGGACAAATTGTGTTGGGTACCGATCGAAGAAATCCAAATACTATATTGGGAGCTCGAGTCACACATGACTCGCTCTCAATATGACTTTTATCTCGCAATGATCCATATTCACACAAATTGTGACGCAAATAAGCAGACATCCGGTGGCCCACTGCATCTCTTACCAATACCATATTTGTAGTAAAATAAACACATGCATTCGCATTGAATGGAAAGCTTATACAGGGTCTTCGGGCTTAAAGTATCCAAAAGTAATGGCTTATTATTACGGAAATAACCATCAAAAAATGTAATAAACTGTTCATGAATGTATTGGAAGACTCTACGAAATTGTTTAGGTCCACTCCGAACGATCGCTCTTACGTGCATTATTCGGCAGTCGCAGACGATAAACTTTTTAATTGATTTCATTGGTAGATTGTGTGGAGGGGGAGGTGTAAATTACGGTCAAGTGCCAAATAACTCGAAATTGAGGACATTACTCGTTATTATTTTGAAGGAGAAACATGTAAGAGAAGGAATCTCTCTCGTCTATTTCAGTATACCAAATTTCTTCTAAATACTGATCACAAACCTTCGATTTAATTTGTAGTAACTACACTCAAGACTGAAAGAAAACATCTTTTGTGACTCTTTATTTCCAAGAAACTCTTATTGTTCAGGTCCCTTTTGGATAGCAGACACCGAAAGTCGAATGTGTGGAAGGAATGCCCATTGTGACCGTTCTCCGGGATGGCGAGAAAGTTACTAATGAAAAATGTGCAAACTTATCAAATTTCATGATTGAACAAGTACTCCAGCCTTAAACACTTAAGTTTCAACATAAAAACATTAAACATACAGAGGGCAAAATAAGGCAATAAGATAAGTGAAATGAAATACCAAATTCACAACCAATAGTATTTCAGGAAATGTATCAAATTTTTTGCAGCAGCAATAAAAAAATTGTTTTCAAATTCGATCCAAATGCACCTCTTCGGATTTTCAGCCCTGGGAAGGGTTCCAGTTTGTCCGGCCCTAGAGCCACTCCTGATGTATACTCGAATCGTCTACAACTAGACGCCAATCCATATAGTGATTAGTGACGATAACTGCTGGGTCGAAGGAGCTGGTTTCGAATTCCTCAGAAAGTGCAAGCATTTGTAACAGTATAGTGCAGCGATACTCGACCTGGGGCCCGCGGGCCGCATTTGGCCCGTTCTGCTCAGTTTCACTAACAAAATCATTTATTTAAGAACAATGCATTAAAAATTTAGCGAGAAATTCTATTAACCAAGCAATCACATATATCGATTTTGCTGTCGATGTGGCTCTGGTAGGAATTGCGGGATAAATTTTTCTTTTATAATTGTAACGGTTAGTGCTAATAAATAACAATAGAATAGCGACTATTGTAGAAATTAAACTGATTTTTAACTAACCCAAGCCTTCCAAGCGAAAAATATCTAAAGAATATCTGTTGTTTCAAGACAATTGGGATCTTGACTCTTTCGTAGAAAAATCAAACATCGATCAACAACTTGTTTAATTTGTCATGAAAACGCTATATTTACAAATTATAATTTTGCTCGTTACTATACCACTAAGCACTAATCTTTCAGTGCCTCCTTTTTTTCAGCAACAAAATATTTGGGGGGTGGGAGACTTGAGATCATTGATGCAAGGAAATCGAAATTACTCCATAACAGGGTATAAACATGCATTAAACCATCTTTCTCTGTGAGTTGAGTTAGACAGAGTTTAATATAGTTTTAAAATGAAGTCCAAAAAACTATTAACATTTTGATCAATTTCTGCATTTTAAATGCCTTTGATCTTATAGCGTCCGATACCTCCCACACTTCCCCCGTTATTCCTCACGCTGCGGCCCGCGAGAAATAGTTGTCATAAGTATGCGGCCCGCAAGAAATAGTTGTCGTAAGTATGCGGCCCACGAGAAATAGTTGTCGCAAGTATGCGGCCCGCGAGAAATAGTTGTCATAAGTATGCGGCCCGCGAGAAATAGTTGTCATAAGTATGCGGCCCGCGAGAAATGGTTGTCATAAGTATGCGGCCCGCGTGAAATAGTTGTCATGTGTATGTGGCCGGGCTGATAAAAAGCTTGAGTACCGCTGGTATAGTGCTTGCGCGGCACAAGAGCGCCCTTTAAATTCGTCGATCCACAAATCCTCTCGCATGTTTGATGGATGGGAAAGAGACGTGAAACGCTAGTCATCGCTACACCCCTGGGTATACTCCCTAAGAATTGAGATAAAAACTATTTAAATCGTGCTGTCACTTCTACGTCGCTCATAGATGTGGCTTACGACGTATGTAACTTTCCTCTTCCTAAGAATAACTTTATGAGCCTTAATCTAGCAGCGTCAATCAGGTGGCATCAAAATTATCTTCTAAAAGTGGTTCTTGATAATAGTATAAATTTATATATTACTTTAACTAAAATTATAAGGATATATCCTACAAGTTGTTAAATAATGTGCTCTGATCCATAAAACAAAAAACCGAATACTGCATCATAAATAGAACTATCGAATAGAAAAACACACAAATTTTTATTTACTTAATTATTTAACTACTTTGCCAAACTATCTTCTTATCAAAATCAAAAAAAAAGTTTTAAAAAAAGGAACAATCAGGTAAATTTATCTTAAAATCGAACTTTTCATTAAGTTTAATATAATTTTCAGCTTATCATACTGTCTTAAAAACATTTCAATGCAAAATTTTATTTTTGTTCAATTACCCCCATCATATAAAAATTCTTCAAAAAGATCTCCACGTTAATTTGGAAAGGAAAAGTATATTATTAACACAATTTTGAGCATTTTTTTCAATCAAAGTTTAAAAAAGTGAAATTATTTTTTTAAATAATTCTAAGGATTATAAACACACTGAGGCACAAAGAATCTTTTGAGGTTCAGATTACTTACTATGGCATGGTGTGGAAATTACTGAAATAAGGGTGTCGACTGAGGTATCTTCCTCGTCACTTCAGTAATTTCAGTGCTATAAGACACAATATTAAAATTCTCCTTGTGTTGCGGTACGTTAAGAGGTCACAAGGGTGTTAAAAATGTTTCGAGAGCACAAAATACAAACAATTTTCGACTAGAAATAATTCTTTGAGATTAAAATGAAATAATTTGATTCTTTTACACATTTCTTATAAAGGAATAAAGTTTCAAAAAAGTATAAAATATCTAAAATATAATCATAATTTTAAAAATAATAAGCACATAAAAATAAAAAAAATTTTGTAAGAAACAAATAGTAAGTTTTACGACGCACATGATATTTTCTGCAATAATAATTCTAATTACTAGCAATAAGTTGATTTATAAAGTCAAATATATCCATATTACATGCTAGCCTATCTTATGTAAATAAAATAAAAAATAATATTTTAAAAATAAAAAGTACATTTTTAAAAATTTTTTAAAAATTCAATTTTTGTTGAAATATTTCAAATTAAAAATTTGTAATACTATAAATAGCTAGGATTTAAAGATTATTTATAATTCTGTAAAGTTTTATACATCAAAGTATGATAGTTTTTGAAACGCAATGCGCGTAATTGAAAAAACACAAACTGAGAAAAAGGGCTTTAAAGTTTTAAAATTGAATTTGAGAAAATAAATCTTAAAACTTACACGCTAAAAGCTCCAGGATCATAAAATAAACCTTCCTGTTCCTGAAACAGCTCAATTTCTTTACTCTTTTAATTTTCTTGGCTCTGCGAGCTTCAAAGATGATTCTAAGCGCCTCTGACTTGACGTAAAGATTCGACGATTGTCACGTTCAGAAGAGACACACAAACATTTCTGTTAATTTTCAAGCCAAATTTCTTTAAAATAGTAATAAGTATTTGATTTCCATCATTAAAAACACTGGTTGCTAGATTTGTAGCAATCTCTGCAACCTGAAGACTAGAACCAATCGTCTTAGGACAAAACTTCCAAATTAATGAATTACCTCCTAAACATTTCTTCAGGAGTGCCGGATGAGATAAGTCTGCAAATACAGGCTTAATTACATCTCGAACAGCTTTAGCAACTGAGGGTTTGTGTTTATAATTTTGTAAATTATTATTAATTGTGGCATTATATATACTTACACCATGTATTTGGATTTGTAGGACAAAACCAGTGCGTCAGTTCAACATCAGTGCTGCAAGAATGACCCCAAACAGCCCAAATGGCTTTCCGCATTTCCTTTACACTAGTAGAATTGCATCGAATAGAATTACCATAGTAATGCGCAAGTTTATCAATTAAACTATCAGTTAACCTACCTTTACCGCCAATAGTTTTACCATCAGATAATTTATTTTTACTATATACTAATTTAAGCTTCCTAAGTCTTGTACCCATTCTCTTTTGCATGGCCTACACATTCTATTTTCTGAATAAGATGGTCATCAACGTATGGCTTGTTTTTCAGAAAGAGCATTGAATGTTTTGTGTCGCCATCTCCTACGTAGTTCGAATATTTCAGGTTGTGAAGCTTTTCTGATCGATTAAAAATCCTGAATATCCCGTCAACCTCCATCTTACCTGCAGAGCCAGAATAATTTTTTCTTCATGAAATCTTATGCGCTCTTTGCCATTTATTGTACTTGATACCAAACTTTACCCCTTTATAACTTTCGCATCCTTTGCAAAATGAGGACAACACTTCCCTATCCAAAACCTTACCTGTTTCGGCCCATATTACAGTACATACTCAATCAACGATGAATGTCCTCTCGTCTTCCAGGTACCATCACCACTTACCATTAAAGGTTATCAGGTGACGAAGAATTTTCTTCGACAGCTGCCCTTTTCATGCTTTCTTCAGCGACTTCCTTCATAAAACGTGAAAGTTTATTATTAATAACATCATATGATTTTTGTTCAACAGGATTAGGAAGACTCATTACAGCACAAAGGTTTTTAATGACTCTAAACCTTGGCCTATGCATCTCATTACTAAAATAGATCTTCTGTTAATTTCTGGAGCATTATTTTTATTACCAGTGTTTTCACAGCTTGAAAAAGTAAAAACACACTCCCACAGTTTTACAACGTATTTCAAAATTCGAATATAAACCACGAGTGGACTTTTCATTAATTGTTAATGGTTTATGGCATTTTAAACATCATGATACTGATAAAATAGAGCTAAAAGTTGAAATAAAATCAAAAATACGATATCCTTTGAAGTTTTCACTTACCTTAACAAGATTTGACTTTAATGAAGTCTGAATTCCTGAGATTTTATTACTGGAAGCACACTTGTATTGTATCTCCTTTTCTGCAGCATATGTATGAAAACATACCTTCATGAATTGGTTCCCTCTAAATCTTCTTTTCATGGGACGTTTACCTGAAGGTCTACGATGAGTATTTTCCATTTCAATCATAAAAGGACACATATTTACGATGTCGTGGCGGAGACAAAAGCGGGATTAGCACAAAGACTCACTTTTATACCGGCAATGAAGGTCGCGTGACTCCTTTGTAACAAGAGCTGCGATTGGTTCAAATGGGTGGGAAAGAGATTGCTGATGTAATAGTACTATTTGATTACGATTAAGATTAGAGAGTTAGTTTTTAACCAAAGAATTAAAAGCTTACTTAAAGATTAATAAAAAAGTTAATTAAAAGGATACTGGAGAGAAATATTACATATATATATATATATATATATATATATATATATATATATATATATATATATATATATATATAGTGTAAATTCTCTAATAATGAGAGATGAACATTAATCAAACAAAACCGAAAAGAAATTGAGATTGTAAGAAACCAGACACACATAAAAGGACATGTGAGAATTTAAATTAATAGGATTAAGAACATAAAAAAATTGATGCTACAGTATTATAAGCATTACTGACTTAGGACAACTTATATATAAAATATGTTATATAAAAGTGGGGTTGAACATGTTTATATATATATTTGTTTATTTAAGTATATATATGTATATATCTTGTTCAAATTTTTAATCGTTAATAAAATAATTTCACTTTATCTAATAAAATTCAAATATTTTTTAAAACTTGTAGTGGATGACATTTGATGTTAATAAAATTTTTTCAAATATTACTTCATTAATTCAAGGGTCTCAAGGGTGTTAAATTTTTCTAGAGGGATGAAAATATAAACAATTTTCAAACAGGTATAATTTTTTTTAAATTTAAATTAAATAATTCGAATCTTTTACACTTTATTTATAAGGAAATGGGTCTTCAGAAAAGTGTAAAATGTTTAAAATATAATCATAATTTTAAAAATTATAAGCATATGAAAATAAACAACATTTAAAAAATATAATAATAAATTATATTTTTAAAATATAAAAAATTGGATTTTCAAAATTCTTTAAAAACTTCAACATTTTTTAAATGTTTTGAAATACAAAAAGATATGTTATTCTTAAATGATGTAGGGTTTAAAGAGTATGATACATTTTATAATTCTATAAAGTTTTGTACATCAGAGGGTGCTATTTTAGAAAATAGCGTGCGCAACGCAAAATTACTTAATATTTATTACACAGAATATTCATATGCATATAATTTCTAAAATAATAATTATATTTCAAACATTTTATACCTTTTTGAAGCCACAGCCCTTTGTAATTAATGTGTAAAAGATTCGAACTACTTCATTTAAATTTAGAAGAATTATACTTGTTTGAAATTTGTTTAAATTTTCACTCCTCGAGACAAAATTAACTCCCCTGAGACCCCCTTAAATTTAATTAATTAGCGGTTTCCCACGCTAACAAAGATTTGTAACAATTGTTGCAACAATGGAATTGTTAAAACAGTGACAAAAGTTGGCGTCGAAAGCCGGTGTGAATTGTTACAACAATGCAGACATATCATGCTTTTTTTCAATTCCTACTATTAGTTCACTGTCTCCCTATATATATATATATACATATATACACACACAGTGGTCGCCAAACAATTGGGGACACTCTTAAAAATTGTCATATTTTTTAAGTTTGTATGCTTATATAAAATGTTACGTTGCAGAAGAAGCAAAGTATTTTATATATATATATCATTTTTAAGACAATATAATACTAAATTCAATACAAAAAAAATTGAAATACTTGTAACGTAAAAAAGTTATGCTACAATAACTATCGGTATACATTAGATACTAATGATAGCAGTGAGCTATCAGTACTTAGTAGGATGGCCTTTATATTTATTGCAGCTTCAAATCGATGATTCATTGAGCCAAAGATAGATTTAAGCTCCTTATTCGTTATTACCTGATGCTAGAAAACCATCATATCCTCAATTAGTTCCTTCTTATTTCATGGGTACCTTATCCGGACAAGAGTTTTTAAACAGTGCCAACAGTTTTCGAAAGGATTGAGGTCAGGATTGTTTTCTGGACAACAATGATGTTTAATCCAAAAGCAATGACATCAAATGAAATGGTAGATTGAGCACATGTGGGATAAGAAAATGGTATTTCTTATGTTAAAATTACAGTTGGGAAGTTCAGTGAATACATCTGGAGACTCAAGGTTTTGTTTAAGATGTCAGGAGACAAATTTAATACAAAAAAGTAGGAAAATGCCGAAAAAGGTACACCACATATGTTGATGACAGAATAACAAAAAACTAGGTCTCCAAAATAAAAGAATGTCATGGACAGCCATCAGAAGTTTTCTGAGTGATGCTGGTGTTTCTATCAGTTCAAAAACAATCAAGAAAAGATTAGCAGATGTAAGACTAAAAGGTAGCATTCCAGGAAAAAGGCCATATCTTAATTTACAACACTCTAAAAAGGGCTACAGTGGGCAATAGAATACAAGAATTGGATAAATAATTATTGGTTACAAGCTATATGAATAGATGAAACGAAAATATCGTTATTCGGTAGTGATAGCCTAAAATATGTAAAACGAAGAACAGCAGAAATGGTACATCCTGATTGCCTCCAAGAAACTGTGAAGTACTCACAAATATTCATTATTTAGTCATGCATATAAACAAATGGTATCGATGCGGGTTGAAATTCATAAAATTCATTGACACTATTCCAGAGAACCCAAACATCTACCTTTTATAAAGAGGGTCTATATACCAACAATGCTTCATTTATTTTTTATCAAGATTCTGCCCTTTGCTACACAGTAAAAGTAATTAAAAGATTGGAAACGTTCAAAGATCATTGAGTTGTTGTCCTGAACAGGAAACACACAGTCTTGACCTCAATCCTATTGAAAATTTCTGGCAACGTTTGAGAACTGTGATCCGAATGAGGTACACGCTATATAAAAATGAACTAATTGAAGCTATAATTATTTTCTGGCATTATATAATAGTTAATGAAGAGCTTGAAACTATTTCCAGCTAAATGAAACGTCGATGTGAAGTTGTAATACAAAATGAAGTCTGCCCCTCTAAGCACTGATAACTTACAGCTATCGTAAGTATTTAATTCACATCCATAGTTATTGGCTTTTTCAATATATGAATTTTGTTTTGTGCATTAAATTTATGATTAAATTCTCTTTAAAATGATATAAAATACTCAACATTTTGTGCAACGTAAAATTTTCTATAAACATACAAATGTGAAACTCATAACAATTTAAAAAGGTGTCCAGAGTTTTGGCCACCATATATATATATATATATATATATATATATATATATATATATATATATATATATATATATATATATATATATGGTGGCCAAAACTATATATATATAGTATAAATCTCTACAAACAAGAGATAAACATTCATCAATCACATTCGAAAAAACTTAGAGATAGTAAAGAGATCATACAATGAAGGACACTAGATTAAAAATTATAAAATGGATGATGCAGCATTATAAACATTGCTGACTTAGGACAGCTAATATATAAAATAATTTATATAAAAAGTGGGGTTGAATATGTTTTTGGCCAGTCAACCTTCCCCTTTATGTAAATAATACTGAGCAAAAACCTATTGAAAGCAATGGATAGGAATATCTAAATCCATTACAAAATAGAGGTAACTTACCTAAAATTGCACTTGAAAATATTAAGCCCGCAGTAAATCTGAGTGCAATAAATGTTATTGCCAGATTCTGGACCCTAATGTAGATTCAAAGCATGTGAATGTCTGAAATGTAGCACTTAACAAAAATATAAAAAGAATAGAAACAAAAAAATTAATAAAAGAGTTACAAAATACCAAAACTTTAGTGACACTAGAGTATACATGAATTAAATAATAATAAGTAATTTTAACTAATAATAGAATATGGAGGTAACTATAACTATGAAATGTGTAAATTTATAGTATTAAATCACCATGAATGCAACACCATGAATTTATTAGTACAAATTAATGACGAAATTTTTACAGCAAAAGAACAATATTAAGTATCCGAAATCAGTATTTGGGGTAGCTACTACGCTCTGCAGTAAGGGTTGCTATACGACGTGGCATCGAGTTAAACAGAATTTGAATGTTTGCTTGTGGAAAAGAATGCCATATATTGCTTGTATACTTAGCAAAATTTTCGTCTTTTGAAGCTACAGGACGCGGATCATGAGCGAGATGCGACCACCTAAATCCCACACGTGCTAAAAAGAAGACTTATTCGGCGAATAAGGAGGCCAAGGAAGAAATTGCATGTGTTGGGCTGAAAAAGAAGTCTCGAACAGTCTTTTTGCAACATGAGGGCATGCATTATCCTGCTGAAAGATAGCTCCAAAGAATGACTTCTGGCTGTAGCATTTCACGGACGTACCTGTTGCTATTTACATTACCCTCATTTCGTAGCAAATTGGATCGTCCATTAAACGAAAACCGCGCCCTAAACCATAAATCTGAGTGTTAGGTCACTATGTCGTTTAATAACGTAATCTGAAATGCAGCGTTAACCCGACATAGTGTCTAACACAAATGTAACCATCAAGGTCCCACAAATTGAAGCGTGATTCATATGAAAAAGACAACTTGGTGTCAATCAGCTTGCCAGGCTCTGTGCTCCTGAGCCCAATGCAAACGCAGTCGTCGATGGTTGTCCGTGAGGGAAATCCTGTATATTTAGAGGGACGTGCAAAACAAATCGTGTAAAAAATACATGCGACATATGGTAAATTTGGGGACTTGTTCCTCAATGTTAAAAATCATGTAAGAGAAAATATATCTTACTATTGCCCCCAAAAATGTGCTAATAGAAGTTATATTAAAATCCATGTAACAAATTAATAAAAGCAAAACAATCCATTTTTATTACGAAAAAGAATTAAAATTAGTGTACACTAGAAATTCAGTCTTATAATTACAAACAACATGTATAAATTCAAATTGATATTAGGGATTCATTTATTACTAACAATTGTTCAAAGCTACTTGATAACCAGCCTGCATGTTTTTAGGAACTGTATTAAAATGCTATCATTAGTAGGTAAGTCAGATTTGTCTATCACAACTGTCGGTTTCAATTCAAATGAAGAATTTCGTTCGTTATTAAGAGCTTCAGATTTTTTCTTCTTATTGTTACAAAGTCTGTTATTAGCAGCTGTTTTTGTAAGTTACTTAAATTTAAGTTACTCATCAAGTTACTTATATGATTCTGGATAATCTGCTACAAAAAGTTTAAGATTAAAATGAAATTTTAATGTACGTTCTATCTCAGGATCATGGGTTAGAAAATGTTGTTTCATACTAGCAACAAATTTCAAACCCTCACGAATTAAATCAGCTGTTAATAGCTTAACTTCTCGTTAGATTTAATCGTTATCAACTTCACCATATTTTCTTGGGATTCATGGTAGAACAAAAAGCTTGTGCAAAAAAAAAAAAAAATCGTTAAATTCGTGTATTGTATTATTTCTAAATCGTGCAAAAAAAAAGAGTTCGGTATATATATATATATATATATATATATATATATATATATATATATATATATATATATATATTTATATATATATATATATATATATATATATATATATATATATATATATATATATATATATATATATGTATGTATATATATATATGTATGTATATATATATATACATAGGAAAATATATATATAGGAAAATGACAGCAACTTTAGACTGATATAAAAATTTACTTAACAATGATTGCTGAAATAGTTAAAGATGCATTATACACCAAAAAAGACGACTTTCTCCTAAGTCTAGTGTTTAGCATGTATAGGCATCCATTTGAATGATTTCTCGTGCTGTGCCTTGTAGGGCATTATTGGCGGGGTGTGACGTCCATGTGGATTGCTCCACTCGACGTAACAGGGAAAGGGATGCAATAGTGCACATATCTAACCCTCTCTCTCTCTCTCTCTCTCTCTCTATATATATATATATATATATATATATATATATATATATATATATATATATAAGTATAATTAAATTAGATTTAAAATTAAATACCCTATATAGCACTTAACATTTACTTTCCAGTACATCTCTCTTCAAGTATTAAATTTATCACCCAATTATTTCTCCCGAAACAGATGGCCTAACCACTAAATATTTCTAATTCCAGATTATTATATTTAATAGCCCTATATGTCAGCATTAGTTTTGAAGTACGCATAAAATACAAGATACTTCACACATCTGGCTTAAGTGGAAAAAACACTTAGATTTTACATTGGCGTCCTTTTTCTCTTACCGTCGTAGAGAACTCATGAAATAAAAGATCTTTTTTTTTTAAAAAAAATAAAGACTGATTCTGACTTAAAACACTACAGAATTAAAGTCGACAGGATATTTTTAAATTACAATTTTTTAAAATTAAAGAATTTTAAAAAACGAACGCAAATATGGCAGCTATCGAGATAAGTGCTGTAAATAATGATTACAGGACTCCGTTGAACGATATTTCTCTCTGCGCTAAAGGGACCGAATTGCCGTGAGTGAAAGAAATGTTCTAATGGCGAAGAAAAAAAAATGTAAAATGCGCTGCTCCATCGCGAAACAAAAAAAAGATGTACAATTATATACCGTGAATTTGACAAACATCGCGTGTGTGAATCTAATATTGAAGGACCAACATCGAAAAAATTACTAATGTAAATCAAGGGACAACAAAATGTGGATTACCTTGAACGAAATTTTCTGCCAGTAAGAAATAAAGATTAGTGAAATAAATAGTTTTTCTTTTAGTAACATTGAAGTGACTGAGTTTTGCTTAACAAGATTTTCGTAGAAGATAAGTTATATAATTATGATATTTAACTTTTTTAGTATATTTTTTGTGTTAAAGGAAATGTTGTTTATACTTAAACTGAAAGCAGAGTGTATGCCTTTTAATATACAAAATTTTGAGAAATTTTAATGTACTTCTCATAATTATTTTATTTTAAAATTTCGAATAAGTTAACATTTATGATAGATATTGGTGTTTTAAAGTTGAAAGATATAAATTTAGTTATTAGAGAAATGACTCTAATGTACTAATACTAATGATATTGATTTTGATGAGAAACAAAAATAAAGCCACGTTGCATTCTTTTTTTCTCCACAGAGTTTTATTATTTTGTTAATTACTTTATTCACTAGTAACTTTTTATTGTATGTAATTTAAATTTTTGATTTTTTGAAATTGTTTTCTTTGATATACTGCCCACAGATCAAGATTCACTGTTTCTCGAAATTTTCCTTATCTAAATTTAAATTTATTCAACAACCTAAAACTTATTTTTGGATATTATACAGGGGATAAAAGAAAATATAATCATTATAAATTTGTATATGTCTCGAAACATTAAGAGGATAAACGTGTTTAGTTTGATATGTAAAACTCTTATTATTTTCTTATTAGCATCCTGAACAACTGTGATTTAATCACACAGATTTCTCAGAGATGTGTTCGAAAATAAGTAGTGTGATACAGTTTATATTAGTGAATGTGTGATGTAAAGAAAAGAAAAGAATTTTGTCTATGAAATGAATACACTTAGAAAGTGACGGAGAGATTCAAAATATTGTATGCGATATTTTTAAGTTAAAGTGAATATTGTGAAAAATTTATTTCATCAAGTGATATTCTTCGTTGAAGCATAAATACTAAAGGTGATGATAAACTTCTTTCTAGTAGAGAAGTCCACTTTTCCGACTAACAATTATTTATAAAAAGCTCTTTTATAATTATAATTCTTATATTTTTATAATTCTTGTAATTCTCTCTTATATTCTTATAATTCTCTTATATTCTTATAATTCTTATATTCTTATATATAATTCTTATATTCTTATATAATTCTCTCTTATATTCTTATAATTCTTATATTCTTATAATTCTTATATTTTCATATTCTTATATTTTTATAACGCATGTAAAATAAATTGTTCTGTACACATTCACAGAATTGATTAAGTTTGTGAAAGAAAAAAATCACGCCAGTGACGCCCTCTTAAAATTGGGTAAATGTAAGGATAATTAAATTAGATTTAAAATTAAATTCCTATATAGCACTTAACTTTTATTTTCCAGTACATCTCTCTTCAAGTATCAAATTAATCTCCCATTTATTTCTCCGAAACAGAAGGCCTAACCACTAAATATTTCTGTTTCCAGATCATTATATTTAATAGCCCTATATGTCAGCATTAACTTTCAAGAATATATCATAAAATACTTCGGAGTACATACTCTTCCCACATCTAGCTTAAGTGGTAAAAAACACTTACATTACACTTTAGCGTCCTTTTCCTCTTAGCGTCAGAACTTGTAGAAAACTCATGCAATAAAGATCCTTTCTTAAAAATTAAGACTGATTCCGACTAAAAACATGTCATATACATATATATATATATATATATATATATATATATATATATATATATATATATATATATATATATATATATATATATGGGGTCCACAGAATCTGACTGTAACTATTTATTGTACTCAGATTCAGCGCTGACTCTGCATTTTTGAGTGCAATTTTTAGATAATGCAATTGCATTTGCATTGCAATTTTTTTTTACATTACAATGCACTTAGACATCCTATCCATTTATTTCAATAGTTTTTCTCAGTATTATTATCATAAAGGAGGAAGTTTGGCTGAGAGAGACAACAAAACATGTTGAACCCCACTTTTATATAAATTATTTTATATATTAGCTGTCCTAAGTACTGCAGCATCCATTTTTTTAAATTATAATGTCTCATATATCCTTCAATGTATGGTCTTCTTACTTTCTCAGTATTTTTCGGTTTTGATTGATAATATATGATGATGATGATATATATATATATATATATATACAGTAGCGCATACAGAAATTTTCAAAGGGGGTCCGGGGTCGAAAGTTGACCATTCTTGTAACATGCTCCTTTTGATTTTGTCGATTTTCGGGAACAAAAAACACAGTAATAAACTAAGTTTTGTATAAATAATTAGCATTAATTAATAAAATTAATCATTAATAACAAGTAATTAATTAAATTTTACGTACTATATACTTAGAATTATAATCAATCGGAAAAAAACCAAGGCATTTGGGGGGTCCGGTCCCCCTTGTGTGCGCCACTGTATATATACAATCATGGAAAAAAAATTAGCGCACCAAGAAATAATTGCGGGATTATAACGAAACTTGGCATGAAGATACAAGTCGGGAAGATATGCAAATGATTAGAAATGCAGCGTGACTGCGCATTAAGAATAGCCGGTAGAGGGAGTTTAACCTTGTTCTCCGTGAAGTATAAAACAGGTAACCAAAGCTTTTTTGAGTGTGCTGAATCG
Source organism: Trichonephila clavipes (assembly GCA_019973935.1). Taxonomy (NCBI): domain Eukaryota; kingdom Metazoa; phylum Arthropoda; class Arachnida; order Araneae; family Nephilidae; genus Trichonephila; species Trichonephila clavipes. The sequence goes on along the minus strand of BMAU01014395.1, from coordinate 59,060 downwards.
TTTACAAAGGAAAAGCTAAGGTAGACAAGCCATTACGCTGTATTCAAAGACAATATGAGCAGCTGTCGCAGTTTGAGAGGGGAAGAATCATCTACATGATGGAAGCCGGGTGGTCAGCTAGGCGAGTAGCTCGTCAATTAGGCCGCTCTGATTGTGTTGTAAGGAGATATTGGGACCAGTGGATCCGAGAGATGTCCTTTACGCGAAGACCAGGCTCTGAATGCTCTCGACAGACCAGTCGTTGAGAAGAGCGCCACTTCGTATGAAATGCACGCGTACAGCCAACTGCTTCATCGGCCGCCGTCCAGGCACAGGTAGCACCTTCACTAGCAGCCCCTGTGTCTTCTCGATCCATACGAAGGCGCCTGGCTGAAAGGCATTTGGGATCGCAGCACTCATTATGTGTACTGCCTTTGATGGCCACCCATCGACGCCTCCATTTGGAGTGGCGCCACGCATGACGAAACTTGACTGCAGCGAAATGAAACCAGTTCGTCTATAGCGACGAATCCAGATTCAATCTCAGCAGTTATAACAATCGTATTCTTGTGTGGAGACCCCGTGGTAAGCACCTCAATCCGGCCTTTGCTTTACAGCGAGACACCGCTCCCACAGCTGGTGTGATGGTATGGGATGCCATTACCTACAATACAATGTCACCCCTAATATTTATCCGTGGCACCACGACAGCGCATTGGTATGTCTATGACATCCTGCAACCACATGTGTTGCCACTCATGAAACAGCTCCCAGAAGGCAAGGGTGTCACAATATTGTCTCCGCATTGTCACTATCTTTCCTTGGCCTGCCTGATTCACATTTTTGTCTCCAATCGAGCATATGTTGGATTATTTGGAATGGCGAGTTGGACATCCCTCGAGTTTGAACGAACTAGAGGCAAGGTTACAGAAAATATGTAACGAAATGTCTCAAGACATCATATAGAACTTGGATGGCTCAATACCTGATCGTATCGCATGAAGCATTCATGCTAGAGGGGGCTCATCAGGGTATTAAATCCTCCCCTCTTTTGCCTTTTTCTCTGAAATAAATGATAATTTTCTTTAAATTTTCTAATCATTTACTTATATCAAAGTAGTCATTACGTATGTAAAATTTTATTTCATTTTAACTACTCTTTTTTGGTGCGCTATTTTTTATCTATGAGTGTATATACATATTAATTAACCATACTTTAAATTAATATATATACATCGTAATGGTGAACAATATTACGGAATATAGCAAGACACAGTAGTATTTCATATTACACGAGCTGCATAAAGTGGCTAGGAAACCATTTAAGTTCATCCTACTTTAGTTGCAAAGTTTATTTTTCTTTTTTGAGATGAAGAGTACGAGCTTCAATAGATTTAACGTGCATCAGACTCTCTAAACTACGGTCTTTAGTGGCAATAGGAATCAAGTTCACTCGCCTACAGTGGACACACTTAAATTAACATGTTTCTTGATAAAGGAAATACAACTGCATTAACACAAATACAGTAAATTTTGTTACTTCCAAAACGTATTTATAATTGTGCGTAATTGATAAAAAGTACGTGTATTTTTTTCAGTAAATTAGATTATTACAGCTTTTAAAAATTACATCATTGCTATTTAAATGCTTCTACATATCGTGATACGTATATATAGATAATTTATATCGAGTTTTAAATGTATAATAATTTTAATTTTTCTTTTATTCCCATAAATAAACAAAAGATCGTAATAAAAAAAACAAATCGTGTCTTTTCTCTCAATAAAAAATTAAAAATAATGTTCAAAGAAAATCTCAACCAGAGAAATCACATGGATCTAAAATATATTTCTAAAATATATCTTTATATATTCGATTCGTTAAATACTCAACTTAAAATTTTTTGATTGAGTTACCAAAGATTAATTTTTTACCTAAAGATAAGGTAAAATTTTACGGAATTTCCAGTATTATTAATTACGTTGATTTCCCAATGGAGTAAAAAAGCCTTTTCCCATTTTTTATTAGAATTTCTGTGTTGACAATGGGATAAAGATTTCCCTATTGATATGACTTCATTTATTCCGTTCTTCAGAAAATTATGCCTTAACTCTTAAAAATAGCATTTCTCTACTTCGGTAAGTCTTTCAGATCCCCAAAGATAAACTAATATGCCTTTTTTCCCGAAAAAAAAGAGCAATCAATAAATTTGAATTCTTGTCTCCGAGGGCCATTTTATGTTGAAGTGGATATATAAAAATAATTGAATGAGTCCTATCTTTTCATTAGCTTTGTAGAATATTTTGAAAGAATGTTTTGCACATTTTTTTATTTGAAAAAGAAATAATAAATAAATAATTTGAATGATCCAGGTTTTTAAAAATAACGTGAAGTTTTTTAATCAACTTAAATATATTTTTAAATGAGTAAAAGGAGTTGAATAAAAGCTTTTATTATTACCTATTTTCTACAGTTTTTTTTTTTACTTTTAATCATGCCATGCCTTTTGTTTAAGAAATATCTGATGTAGAAGATGTATAAAAATTATATGAGATTGTAAATTCCATTAGTCAATTTTTATTTTTAAAGAAATGTTTAACTGACCCTGCTTCAACTCTCGTTCGATCAATCTGTGGAATAACAAACTGGACACAAATGAAAACCATTCAATTGAAGAATTTTCAGTTAAGATTAATGGTCTTCTATTGCACAGTTTGATGCTATCTGAATGCTTGAAGCCTTCTGAAACCCTACAAAAATATTTTTGGGCTTTGAGAGATTTGACTCATAAATACTCTCTTAATGATTCATTTGTAACTAATGGTATTCCTGATTCTTAAATCAATAAAATTATTTTATGTTTGTAAAACCCTCTCTGAATTTAAGGCAAAAACTCAAAAAAATCTATTGCCTCAAAACAATATAAATACTTTAGCAATTTTGTTAACCTGTAACTACCACCGTATATAAACGTCTCGCTCAACCGATGCGTCGAATTCCCCGAACGTATACATACGTCCTGCCAAAATACGATTCTTTTCTTTGCGCTGCTATTAGCAAAACTTTTACGAAGATTGTGGAATGCAATAAAATGACCTTGACAGGGTTTACAGAGGATTTACTTTTTTTAGAGAAAAATTTGCTTATTTGCGCCTTTTCTATTCCCTCCAATACACCGCTTACGCGCCCCTATGTAAAAAACTTTGGCACTGGGGTGCGAACCATGTTACGTTTAATCGGCGGTTAAGGGATTAAATTATCCTAGTCATGATGCAAGGTTTGAGCCCAAACTTTTCACCGTCTATTTGTTACACTAGTAGACTTAAAGGGCACAAGAGTACCTTATTCGGGAATACTGATAGTGAAAAGAAAAGATAGGAATGCAAAAATTTGGATCATTTAAATGCTGATTGCCCAAAATATCACAATTCAATAACATCTAACCACAAATTTGTAAACCCTCCTGATATAGCAGCTCACCCAATTCCAGAATTGTCTGAATAAAATCTTTTACAAACAAAATGTATGTTCCAATAATCCTAGCCAATGATCAATTCACTGCATTTTGTGGCATAGGTTCGCAAACAACCATTAATAATGAAGAAAATATACAGAAGCGTTCAATCCTCACCATTGTATCCCTTATAAGTTATATTCTCAGAAATTGACTTAGACAAAGTACAAAATCCGGTTTTTCTTCAAGATTCTAACAATTCAAGACAAAACATTCTCTATCAAAATTCATGTAGTTAGCAACAATTCAATTCCTAAAGATGTTATTTTTGATGTAGACTTTTAACAACAAAATGAGTTTACATTTGGTAAAAATGGCATGTGTTTATCTATGAAATGGGATGATAACATATTAGTAAATTATCAATGTTTTTGATAGAACTACCTCTGTAATTGATCATTAACCCATCTCCCATTGTAAACTATAAAGTTTGTGAAGAAGCCAAAGATTCGGAATGCTTTAAACCAGTAGTCTTCAAACTGTGTTCCATGAGCGCTGGGGTCCATGAGGCATACCCATAGGTTCCACGAACCACAATAAAAAATCGAAACGAATATTATAAATGTGTATGTGAAATGTATTTATGTTTTCCATGAAGTTTGTATAACTGTACATTTCTAAATATTATCCCAGTCATTAAAACTTAAAATTATTTTTATACATAATAGCTTTATTTTGTTATACTTTTTGAACTTTTATTATATAATAAATAATATTAAAACGTTTTTCTTTATATGTGAATTGCCTACTATAATGTGAATACTCTATTGTTTACTATACCGGGATCCAAAAAATAATTTTGTACTTACAATGTTTTGCAACACTTAACATTTTTGTTATGGAAAATACACCTTTTTTCATTTGGGGCGAGAAACACCCATAATTCAGAAGAGGGAACAACTTATCGACATATCAACTGATTCGACGTTAAAATCTCAATTTCAACCAGAACTGTTCCTAAATTTTCGGTTGCAAATTCAAGCAAAAAATGTACAGGATTTCTCTCACAGTATAATCATATTACAGTATAAAAATAAAATTTACAACAAACCAATGAAAAGAAACTGTAGATAATTTGAGTAGACCTAGATTTTGACATATCGTGTAAAATAATGCAAGAGCATATCTTAGTAACACACCTTTGGTTTCTGTATATATCATTTATTGAGTAGATCTGGTATCATTGAGTACATCCGGTGACGGTATATTTTCAAGTGAGTCAGTGTTGTATTAATTTCACCCTTTAACGTAACTCGAGGTCTATTAGACATCACAATTTTTCGACTGACATCACAATGACCTGGCACCACTTCTCCAAACTACAAAAGGATTTTGAGCTGGACAAATGTTAAGTGCACCAGCCCCTCTACACAGGGAACCTTCAGTTACACTAGGACTCGAATTCACGACCACAAGTTCGTGAGCATACTCACTAAGCTACTGCGTCTCCACAGATTTTTTGAAACAAGAGAGTAAAGTTGTTAGTGTATGAAATATAAAAAAGGTGTTAAAGAGACAATTTATATGTAAACGCATTTGCACTTGTAGAGGCACCGATAGAGACAACGATTAAGACTGTCATGCTCCAATTAATATTTTTCAATAATCATAAATGTCTCCAATAAAACATAGCGGCAGAAGTCTAAAGAACCACAAGGGTCTATGCGAAGAACCATATGCTGATTTTTAGAGACAACAATTAAGACTGCCATGCTCCAACTAACACTCTTCAATAATCATAACTGTCTTCTATAAAACATAGCGGCAGAAGTCTAAAGAGTCACAAGCGTCTATGCGAAGAGCCGTACGCTGCTCTCGAGTCACCTGGACAAGACCCCCTCCCTCTCAAAAAAAGGAGAATGTATTTCTCAGGATTCTCCATCCGGGGCATGTGCTAACTTTTAGGTGGCACTGTGCTGATTTATGAAAATGCATATTTCTCGACAGTTTAAATTACACTCATGTCCATAAATTAAGGATAATTCAGAATCACACAGAAATTGAACTCTAACATAAAAATTTCACCTGTTGAATTATCACTCATATCTTGAAGAAGAATATGCAAATTACAGGAAACCACCAAATGGCGCGGATAGTACGTCACAATGACGAGAGTGTAAGAGAGGGTATATAAGGAATGGTGGCAAAGAAGTAAAATTGTTCACAAATGCTTTAAAAGCCTTCCAGTGCAATAACCGCATAGTTATGGAACAAAGGAAGCATTTGGATGATTTCTTACGTGGTAGAATTATTGGACGACTGGACTGTGGACGTACCCAGCTGGAAGTATCCGAAGAGCTTGGAATCACCCAGAGTGTCATCTCCAGGCTTTCGTAACGATTCCAAGATGATGGTAATGTGAGTAGATGTTACACCACAGGTCACCCCCGAGTTACAACGCCGAATGAGGATCGGTATATATATTATGGCAGTTACTGCCAAAAGAAACCGACGGAGCACAGCATCAGACCTGTCTCGTCAGCTCTCTTCAGCTACCGGTACGACAGTTTCAAGGCAGACCGTGTACAGACGCTTAGGGCACATTGGTCTATATGCTCGTAGGCCTGTCAGATGAGTTCCACTTACCGCAACTCACTGTTGCCTGCGATTAACCTGGAGTAGAGAGCATGCATTGTGGACATCACAATAGTGGTCTTGTGTGATGTTTTCCGACAAGTCCAGGTTTAGTTTGCAGTCTGATTCTCGCCGGACTTTAATATGGAGAGCGCGAGGTACCCGTTACCACCAAGAGAACACCATTGAACAACACGGTTACGGTAGTGCAGGATGGTTCGTTTGGGGAGGAATTATTCTTGGTTCCAGAACTGACCTGCATGTTCAGAGTGTAACGATGACAGGCCACATCTATCGGGATGTCATTCTGGAATAACAAGTACGTTTGTTTCGGGGCACCATGGGTGCTGAATTTTTGTTCATGGATGACAACGGCCGTTCTCACCGCACAAACATTGTAGACGAATGCCTTCAATCGGAGGATATCACCCGTATGGATTGGCCAGCATACTCACCGGACTTGAATCCAATAGAGCATGTGTGGGATATGCTTGGCCGATGAATTGCAGCTCGTCAACCTCCTCCCATTTGTCTACCGGAACTTCGGAGATCATTGCTTGATGAGTGGTGTAATATTCCCCAAAATCAGATTGATAATTTGATACTCAGCATACCTAGGCTTTGTAAGGCCTGTATTGCATCGTCCGGGAGACATACTCCGTATTAACCATCATACTAACGATGTTATACTGTTTTTTGTAAATAGATGTTTTTTTTTTAAATTTGCTCCAAGGAGTAAAAATCGCAACTTTTATTAATTGTCAAACATATAGCATCTTTTTTGCTCTTTACCTTTTGCTTAATAAATAGACTTTACAAATAAGTTAAATTTGTTTTGCTTCTGTCTCTTTCTTTGCCTGAACTTCATTATCCTTAATTTATTTATATGAGTATATTAAAGAAACAAGAAAGATATAAGATAAAAGTAACATAAAAAGGTTGCGATAAAATAATTTTTTGGTCTTTGTGACGAATTTGCGAGTATATGCTTAACGTTGACTTGAAATAAGAAAATTTCTGTAAAGAAATATCCGGTTTAACCCTTTATCTACCGACGGCACTTATAAATACCTCTCATTTTAAAATTACATATAATAACCATTTTTACTAATACTCTGACGTTACTCAGCAGGAATATTCTTTGAAATCTACTCTTCCAAGATGTATGGCTGCACGGGTTATATGATGAGTATTTTCGCGGTAAGGTGAAACGTTTTATAGAAGAAATTGCGGTTTCAACTGACCACACTTTCAGTGGATTACGAAGATTGTCATTTTTGTTCAGAGAAAATTGATAATGGCAAAAAGTAATGGTCTTATTTTTTTGTATGTTAATGAAGACCTTAGAAAATGATTTTACTATTTATTTTAAGTGAACAATGTGAATAATTAATTTTACAGTTGAATATCTTTAATTATTTAATTAGCTCTAACTAAATAAATTTCCCAATGTTGATTGTTTTGTTTATGTATATCCCTTAATTTTCAATGTAGAAATTCAGAAAAAAAATTGCATGAAAAAAACTGCAGTAAATTCTAATGCGGTAGATAAAAGGTTAATCCGGATTATATCCTTTTTCTTCGGTTTTAATACTAAAGAATTTACTTGCAAGATTCGCACGTCTTGCATACGAGGGACATCTTTAAAGGCCTGTATTGGTGTATAATACGTTGCTAATTGTACTTTTGTTTATCAAGAACGAATAAGTGAGTGATTGTTTACTTACAGTGCACTATAAAACAACATAAGGGCTTTTGGTGACGGACCTCGCTGTTCTAAGCCACGGGCAAATGACGCAAGCCCAAATAAGAATACGCAGAATAGTGTATGGTTATAAATCTCTCTCTACATAAAAAACGTTTTTTGTGATGTTATAATATTTTTTCTTTATTTTTCTCACACCCGAAAACAATTATAAAAAACATCAAGTCCTATCCAATAGCATGGTTATAAATTGGCAATAAGGCACAATTTTCGGTTGAAGTACATATTGTTACGTTGATCGGGGTTCTAGGATTTTATGCAGATCAGTCGCCTAGAACAAGAGAGTTCTTTAAGAGCGAAGAGAATTTATTTTAGAAAATCCAATCCTTTAAATACAGGATTCAGCAGCAATATTCACAAAATAAATCTCAGAAGGTCTTCACACCTTCAACAGCAATCAGACACAATTATCGGTTTCTAAAATACATTTATATAAAAGATTATTCACAAGCAATCACTCGTTCAACAGCCGAAGTAATCACTACTCGCTTCAACAATCAAAGCAATACTAACTGATCGCTAGTTAAAATCAAACTGACTGACTTTCAACGAGGATCTCTCTATTTATATCTCTCGCAGACAATTCGAGAAAGGCCTGCTTGCGTCATAGATCTTGAAATTAGTTAGTCATCTAGAGGCTCCCGAACTCGCCAAAAATAGTCACCATGATCACCAAAGTCACCAAATTGGTCTCCAAAAGCGACGCCAATTTGGTTCTATTGCCAAATTACGCCAAGTTCCCATTAAATTACCGTTATAACTTAAGGGACAGTGTTGTTTGTGAATATTACAATTTTAAAGTAAATTAAATCTAATTTAGAGTAAGATAAGGGCATTAATACACATCCAAATGAAAATTATTTAGACTACTTTACACAAAATTCGTAACAATATTAAAATGCGGAGATGAAGATTAGAAATTTAGTTTTTGCCTGCTTACAATATATTGAAAACAATTAATATAAGAAAAATAATTTTAAGTCAATTCCTACTTTGAATGGATGAATAGAAAGTATTTTATTTTCCATTTATTGACGCACAGATTGTTTACTTATAACATACTTGATTGTGAGACGCTCAATTAATATTAATCAGAGGACTGTGATTGACGAGTATACTAATCATGGAAAAGCTGCATGATTTTGTTTATTGACGAGTATTCTCATCATGAGTGAAAAGCAGTGAACATTGGCTACTTAAATTGTATTTTTTGAGAAAAACAAAACATGTTCTCAAACTTTAGGATGTTTAGAATATTTTGAGGTAAGGTCGAAGTAAAAAGAATAAATAAAAAGTATTAAAAATGTAAGATAAACTCATGCGTCTCCGTATGCAACGACTCAAAAAGCGCATAAGTTCGCATAACGAATTAATCTCAATGTCATGATAATGTTTTTATATGTTAGCCTGAATGGAGCAAAAGCATAAAAAAGTAGGAAAATTGACTCATAATAGGGTATGGTCAGCCATAGGACAAATGCTTAACGCCGATTAGGGGCTGAGCCCATTGATAGTTGCTGGCCAGAAGTTATCTAGCTATCGAATGGTGTAAATGCTAATTATTTGATATTAGAACCATTTACTGACATAAATGGCCCAATAGGCCGTGCTGCCTAAGAAACAGTTATTTTATTGGAGTGGGAAAGGCAAAGTGGCTTTTCTGTAAGAATACTGTGATCAACCCTATAGCACCTCTCCAGAATTTCCTTAGCGTCAAGACAGGTAGAAAATATTTTGTCAGTAAAGAAGGAAGTAAATCAGTGTGGTATTTATGTCTCTCTATCCGGGAATTCTGACAATCACTATAATTTATGGATATCTATAAAAAGGTACGGTTGGCTGCGTTTTTCGAGTAATATGTTGTAATATACACTAGTGTGCAAAAACTAAGGACTAGACGGTTTTTCAATATAACTTTGTACAAAAGCTTTCCAAATCAACACATTTAATACCGTAAGATCCCCAATACGTAAGGACATGTGTAATGTAAGCAACACTTATTAAAAGAGTAATCAGAGGGATAAAAAGAAGCTTGATTGAAAAAGTAGCATGGAGCGCAATGCGACTGAAGGCCGAAGCATCCCTGTGATGGGTGTCCAGCAAGAAACATCCGGGTCTTTAGTAGGGGATATGATCTCCCCTGACGGCTAGGCAGGTTTCAAAGCGTCTGCCCATGCTGAGAATGAGGGTGTCAATGAGTTGTTGAGGCATTGCTGCCCATTCGTCTTGCAGCGCCAATCGAAGCTCCCGAATCATTACTGGTGGTAAGGTACGAGCTGCCAAGCGTCTGCCTAGAAAATCCCATACATGCTCGATGGGATTGAGATCCGGAGATCGTGCCGGCCAATCCATACGTTCAATATCCTCACTCTCTAAGAGCTGTTCGGCCGCTACTGTGTGATGACATGGTGCATTGTCGTCCATGAAAAGGAACTGCAGACCCATAGCGCCTCTAAAAAGACGCACATATGGAAGAAGAATCTCGTTACAATAACGGGTCCCGTTGACTGAACATGCGACGAAGATGTGAAGGTCTGTACGACTACCAAGCATTATGCCTCCCCAAACGAGAACACCGCGACCTCCATACCTGTCCCTTTCGATGATGTTCGAGGGATGATTGCGGCTTCCCCGCTCTCTCCAGATGAGTATGCGATGAGAATCGCTACTAAAACTGAATCTGCTCTCATCTGCAAAGAGTACTCGTCCCCATTCATTGTCTCTCCAATTCCGGTGTTCCCGGCACCACAGAGAACGCCTTCTCCGATGGGCAGGCGTTAAAGGTACACATCGTACAGGGCGTCGTGCAAACAGACCACCACCGTGCAGTCTTCTGGCCACGGTAAAACGCGATATCGGTCGTCCAGTCGCCTGTGTCATGTGTCTAGCGATTTCTCCCGCTGTCTGCCGCCTGTTTCTTCTGGTCTGTAAGACAATGTACCGGTCATCTGTGGGTGTGGTTCCTCGTGGACGACCACTACTGCACCCCCGGATAGCTGTTTCTTTAGTTTGAAATTGTCTCCAAAGTCGTAAAACGATGCTGTGAGCAATTCCAAACTCTGCAGCCACACTTGTCACACTGCGGCCTTCCTCCAACTTCCCAATGATTCGACCTCGGGTAAAAGCATCCAGATGTCGTCTAACAGATTGATTATTCGCCATTTCTCGCTGAGGCAGCAACTCGTTGTGATTTTAACTGCTATACGGCGTGCAATCTCTTTGCCAGAAATACTGATCTTACACCGACAACATGCTTTATACTACTCAGACACTCCCCATTACGTCTACCTGCATATCTCCGCATGTGCTACCGTACATCACCTTACTTAATCTCCTGATTGGTCTTTCTGTCCGCTCTGCCTCTTCGTTCAGCTGATATGCTAATTTTTCGACTTCGTCCTTAATTTTTGCACACCAGTGTATATTTATGTTACCCAAATAGTTAGCACTAATAAATTTAGCAATTTTATAAAACAAACGTATTCTTTTATCCAATATTTTAATAGCGCAACTTGCTCTGTGTGTCATTGACGAGTTTACTCATCATCACTCGATTTCCTTGACCCACATGATTGCGCGCTCTCAAACTAGAGCACTACACTTAAATGATTAAGAACTTTATTTTTAAGCCATATACTGACAAACTTTTCATTATTTTAGCAATTATCAATTTTAGACAACTTTCCTAATTTAAAACTACCATCATCAGTAATGGGAAAGCTACTTTTAGAATTTGATTGTCCTTATTAGTTTAAGTAATAAACCAAAAAACACATCATAATTTATTTTTTTAGTTTTCAATAGATACATAAACTTTATCCGAGTGCTATCAGAACTTCAAAAGTAATTTAGATTATGCATTTTTGGCATTTTTGCTGTTAAAGTTTAGAAATTTCTTGAATAAAAAGAAATGAAAACATGGTGGTTTGTCCTATAAAATTGATGCTTAAAACGGTGTTTGAATAAAACAATGTGATTCATGAAGAAATATACATTTTTCTAGTACTGTAAAATAATAGCAGTCAAAGACACACACAAGCTCAGTAAACCGTAAGGTAGAGGCACTCTTCAAGTTTGTGTCTGGTCCCTGGCGGAAGGGACACAAGTAATATTCACAATGTAACACGAGCAAGATTACCCAAAGATGTGTTCTGTACCTTGTCTAAGAAAGTGCTCTGCCTCTCATTTTTTCACGAGCAAACTGTTATGGTTTTTGTTTACATTAACTGCTTGTGTAATGTGCATATCCACGAACCTTCCTTTAATCCTTTTGGGTAAAATTATTCTTTTTAAAGTATCCGACTACCCTAAAACTATGATTTTTTTCAAAAATTGGCAAAATTTTTTTATGACTTTATTTTATGGACCATTTTATTAACTTAATAACAATACCAAGTACTTTATTTTCCCTCCACTAGAACAAAAACTACAAGCGTTTTAGTAAAAGCAAATGCTATAACTTTACACAAGATGTCAAACTTTAAAATGCGTTTTACTCGAAATGTGTTTTTTTCGAAAAACTCAAACGGAGACCGCGATTGCTCAAAAAGTTTTGAAAATAATTAGCTGAATTTTTTTGCTTATGTTTTGCATAACAGTAGAAGTGTTTTGATCTTCAGATTTATCAATCACTGTTTTATTTCAAAATTTGCAGTTCTTTATGTGAATATAGTCAATGTTTTTTAAAGCAATTTCGTATAATGACTTAGATAAAGTGCTCTAGTTTTTGTAAAAATTAAAATATCTCTTATCGTGAAGGTCACTTCAAACAGGAATAACAAAGTAACACATCAAAATTGAAAAATTGAGAATTTGTTCATAAAATCTTTGTAGAGAGCGGGCCCCGTTTATGTAATTTTTCGTACATTTTTACTAGTTTTTTCCCATTTTAATAATAATAATTTTTTTTTCTTTTACCAATTTTAGAATTTTTTTCTTAAAATATACTAAATAAATATAAAAATCACAAAAAGATCTCCATATCTCCTTTTTTTCAAAAAAAAAGTTGTCGCAAGTAGTCGGATACCTTAACTGTAAAATTCTATATTCAAAAGTCCCCTCTAAGAGGAAGATTTGATTTATTTAAATGAGTTTTTCTATTTAAGCTTTGGCATTTAGATGCGCGATGTTAGTCGATGGATGATCGATAGTTGATAATTGGAGATTAAAAGTGATAAAATTGTGATTAAGATTTACAACCGGAGGTCGTATATTGAAGTAAGATAATTACAGAGAATTGATGAGTAGGAGAGTCAAGAGTGCCCCCAGAGTATGTTAAATAAACTTTAATTATATGTTAGTAGCCTTAAGCCATGATTTTCTCTTCCAATTATTTACTAAGTGAATTTCCTACCTTTAGTTGTGTTGATTAAGTAAAAGGGATAATAAAATTACGTTTAAAACTTGCTATGGCTGATCTTTGCTCGAACCCCAAACACCCACAACCCAAAGTGGGTTGCTACATTTCGTTGATACCAGAGTTGCAGGACGACATTGACAGCTACATTCTCCAACTGGATAGTACACCACCGTACTTGAGGTCTACGAGATTACTTCGTACCTACGAGAAGACTTCGTTGAGCATTTTCCTCGCCCATGGATTGGATGAATCGAGGACTACAACATGCCATTCTCATGTACTCCAATTAGTCCTAACTTAATACCTTGTGATTTCTCCCTTAAGGTACATAATGACAAGGTATTCGTTCCTACACTTCATATTGACCTAGCGGAGCTGAAACAACATATCACAACTGCTATCAATATGCTTGATTCATATACATTATTGTTTGTGCGGAAATGAATTACCGGCTCGAAGTGTGCCGTGTGATTAAGGTTTTCCACATAGAACATCTGTTACTGTTTTTAGCAAAACTTAAAATAACTCCATTCAATTATGCTACAGGTAACATATAATATCGTAAATTGTTCTTGATATATAGTGCATTGAAACCGTATAATTTTTTATGGATAACTCTGTATAAAGTCTATCAACTTAAATTTTTTAATTTTTTTTTTTAACGATTTTGAACAAATATAAATAAAACCATTCATTTATGCATTCACAGTATTCTTCCAAAAATGAATGCAAAGTTCATGTGGCTATGTATCCCATAGGTTATATAATAAATACGAACCCTTCTGTCATACCAAATTTGTGCATTTAATACGTCAGAAAAAAAATAGAAATAGCTTAACAGTTTTGAATTTTTACAATTATTATAGTTAAAGATGAACAGTTTATTAATTGAATAAAATGAACTATACATGTAAAGATGAAATATAGTAAGATATAATCATGAAACAAATTTTTATGGTAAAATATACGTGAGTAAATAATAATAATTGAGCAATAAATTATTCATTTCAAATAACAACAAATTTCTAAGAAAGTAATGAATGAAATTTTTATATATTTAGATAAACTTTTATTTGTCGTTTCCTGATTAGACATCGTCCCTGACACTGTGATGTTTTTATGAACTTCAAAATTAAATATATGAAAACAATGGAATTCCCCTTTATTCATTAATTGATATATGACTTTCTCTAAAGGAGTAGATTTAACAAATATTTTCCAGGACTTTTCGAAATATTCCAAAACTTGATACAGTAAATAATATCCCCTTAGGTCAGATATGTTATAATTGCTAATAAAATTCAAGAGAGTTAGGAGGGGCATGATTTAATTTGAAACTAGGGGAACCTAGGTCACATAAAGTTATGAAGCTCATGAATTTTATAGCAGGACACAGATCAATAAGTAATTGGATTTTGTAAGAAAACCTCTTACACAAGAAATACTTGGGAATGATACTGTTTCATTGGCTGCTTCTTTTGAACTCATTAAGTAAAAGTTTTCCGTGGAATTGCTCTGAATTTTTATTTTAAATAAGTATAAAAAAATGTTACAGATTAAAAGACCATTCAACACTCCTGTTATATTAATTCGGATGATTGAACTCTTAAATAAGCAAATTAGTTTTATTATAAAAATAATTACATTGGGGTTGGAGGTAAGGAAATACATTATTTTTACGTGTATTTCGATACTTTATTTATAATATGTTTTGGATTACCAATTTTGGTCAAATATGCACTTTTTGGTTTTATAATATGTTGCCATTTTAAAAGTAGCTTCATAATTCCTCTCTCATGGAAGTCTTGAACCCTATTGGTGAAAAACTCTAATCATTGATTTTCTTAATCTTTCTCTTATTGCCAATTTCTTCACTAAGAAACATGGTAATCGCTTGGTGCTAAATCCGGACTATATGTTGAATGCATCAAAACTTTCCAACTAAGCTCCCACAGTTTCTGGGGAGTCACTTAGACGTGTGTGACCTGGTGTTGTCCTGATGGAACACAACACCTTTCCTGTTGCTCAATTCTGGCAGTTTCTGGTCAAACGCTTCAATTGTTGACATTAAATATCCGAATTTAGTGTTTGGCCATATAGGAGCAACTCATAATAAACAATTCCTTTCCAGTCCCACCAAATGCACAGTAGAATCTTCCTGGTTTGGCCACCGTCTTAGCTGCTTTACCACGTTTTTACCAAGATTGGTTTTGCACAGTAGTGTCGTATGTGACCCATTTCTCATCCCCAGTTACCATTCGCGTAAGAAATTGCTCGATTTCATTCCGTTTCATCAAGGCTTCCCAGATGGAAATTCAATCTATCATGTTTTAGTGCTAATTGGCGAGGCACTTAAACATCAAGATTCTTTTTGAATTCATCATTGTGGGCAAGTGTTTTAAAATTACTTTGTGGCCGATTTTAAGCATTTGAATGATGTTACAACTACTAACATGCCGACGAACTTCGATCTTGTCTGTGATTTTATCAACATTTTAGATGATGAACGCATCTGTAAAGAATCGTGAAACCAAAATTGTACGTAATTGGCTGTTTCACCATTGGGACCATAAACACCATTTACAATTTCTGCCCTCTGGCTTGCATTTTCTCTTTTATCAAAGAAATACTTTAAAATGTACCGAATTCTTCCTTTGTGGACTTCAATTTTAACACTCTGCTACTCACAACTGAATGGACCAAACAAAATACAGTAAAAGTATTTTTAGACCAAAATATCCCCTTTTCAATGAGTTTAAATAAGATATTTTTTCATCGATATTTTACAAGATATCAATCACTACAGCAATCTACCGAAAAAATAATGGATTTATTTTTCCCCTACCTAATATTATAATGGAGGAGAGATATGAGGATAAAAAAATAATTGGAGAGCTATCTTAGTGCTTTTAAAGGCTTTAAAAATGTCTCAAATTATTGAAACCACTTTAAATTAAATAGATTGAATTTCCAAAAATTTTGTAAATTAAAAGTTGTGAAACATTCAATATTTCGTATGAATCAAAGCGAAAAGTTGTGTAATTTAATTTAAATCTTTAATACTCATTGAAGATCTTGTCTACATTAATAAAATCATTGAATCAAGAAATACAATATTGAGTTTCTTATGATTGAGAAATAATTACTCTTATAATGTGTTGTGAACTACTCATTTGAAAAAAGTAAATTTTGCGAAAATGTCTATTCATTTATAACGGAAAGAAAAACGTAAAAATTTTATTATAGCAGAAAAATGCCCCAGCTCATTTTTCCTTGAAACAATTTGAAATAAAATATTTTTGTATCATTAATCGTTCTTCAATTAAATTCGAACTGACTTAATAAAACACTTAATTTGAATAAATGTAACAGAATATAGGCAATTAAGTAATGAAAAATGCCGTATCTAAATTTAGTCTTATAAACGTTGTTTTCTAAAACAGACAAAATTATGTAGAAATATGTGTTTAATTTTTGTGCAATTCGGGGACATTGTGCTTTTTTTGTAAAGTATGAATAGTTTTTTTGAACAATTGAAAGAACTGTCTCATAATATAATATTTTGTCTTTTTAATAAATTAAATAAAAATCTGCATAAGATTGACTTCATTTCAATTGAAACATGTGAGCTCCTATCAAGCTTGCTTTCACATGTTTTCTTTCGATAACTTAATTTTTAAATATGCATTATAAAATAATAAATATTCTTAATAATTATATATTTTTATTCCCATTGGATTAACATAAAACTTGTGCTTCAAATATAAAAAAAAGAAAGCTCTTCATTTAGTTTTGCTTTTTTTTTCATTTATTTTTTTAAATTTGTTTTTTAGATATATTTAATAATAAAGGTTATTAATTTTTATTCTCATTTACATTTATTTCACATTTACTACAAATAAACATATAAAAATGAACAGGCTCTAAAACTTCGAATATTGCAGAATGGAATAAATTTCTCTAACAACGATTGACTAAAATATTTCTGAATGTTCTGGAAATAGAAGCCTTTTAACTTCACTTAAGTGTTTTATAAAAATGTTTTTTGAATCTCATTAGTTTTTTTAAATTATCTTAATTGTCCTCCTGACAACAGCAAAATACAATCATTTATGATGTTAACTGAAAAGATTAATTTTCAATAAACTTTAAGTTTCAGACCGGAATAGAAAATTTTGGTGATTTCAAAAATAATGATGTAGAATTCGTATATCTTCTTTCATTTGCATTTTCTTAAATTCTTAAGCAATATTTTAAATGGAAAATAAGTACTTAATGGATTAATTTTTTTTTCGTTTATTTATTGTGTATGCGTATCCAAAATTCATTTTTTTTATTATCTTAAATGTAAAAAATTTATAAAGTTTTCTGTTCAAATGCAGCGGAAAATAATTTCTCTTAGATTATAAATATTTAGACAGTAAAAAAATCATTTAAATAAAGCAGCAAATATGAAATAGCTTATTTGAGGTAAATAATGTTAGATGTTAATATACCTTAAGTACCGAAAAAACCTCTCGTCCACCCGGTATAGTCGTTAGCGACGCTGACTGCTGTGCCGTTGGGGCTAGAATTCCGAAGAAGACGTGGATGTTTGTAAATGCATAGCGCCTTCACGGCCTTTAGGTACTTAAAATAGCCATCGAGCTGCAAGTCCTCTCGTGAGGTTGGTGGAAGGGGAAAAGAGGTGGGAAGCCCCTGACCAACCTCAGGGTGTTCTCCCTCAAAATTGGGGTGAAATCAAGCAAAATCGTTCTGTCCCCTGTATGGTGCTCAAATCTACGCCTAACAACATGCGTCACTTAGCCCTTTGCCATGATGAATTTCATGGACTTTGGTCTGGCCTTTGCCGATCAGGTGGCATTAGTAACAACAACATAGAAAAAGCCCTCAAATTATTCGATAAGTATTACAAAATACATCGCAATATTCAGCTATTTCCCTTTTTGTCAGAATAATTATGAATATCGAGATAAAATATGTATACGATAAATTTGCTATTAAATTTAAATATCTTTTTCCTGCATTTCGAAATTTCATCATCGATTCTGCATTTCATACTTTTGAATAAAAATCATTTTCCCTAGCTTACGAGGTAAAGTAGTAATGCTATTTTTAGAAACCACGACAAAAGATTTGAGAAGTTTTATTTAACTTTTAGCTCGGTGTAATTTAAGTAAAAAGATTATGGCTAGGGAAAAACTTTTCAACTCTCAGATTATTTATAAATTACTTAAGAAATATGTTGAAATACTTTTAATGTTTTCGTGGATGGAACAAATTAAATATTCAGAAGAAAATTTGAGTTAAGAGTTGTTTCTCAACTCTGAAAAAGGAATATGATGTTATGTATTCAGCGGAAAAATTATTTCTTGCAGTTGGGTTAGGATTGGAAACAGTTCATATATATATATATATATATATATATATATATATATATATATATGTATACATATTCAGAAGTATTACTATTTTTTTAACTTTAAGCTGTGCAATTGTTTCGTCCATTTTACGAAATGAAATTTTGATATAATGATGAGAAACCTTAATTTGAAGCTTGTATGCATTTATTCGAGAAATTAAAAAAGTAACAAAATTGACAAAATCAACTAAAGAAAATAATTTAAAATTTAAAGTAACGTCTGATTATGTATTAAAATTTCTAAAGACTAATTTATTTTAAATTAATTGTGTTACATAAACCAAGGGCTGCGGTAGCCCAGTGATTAGGGTATCGGACCATGGCAGGAATGTCATGAATTCAAGCCCAGTACCACTAAAGACCCGCCGTGTATGGCAGCAATGCACGTTAAATCTGTCGAGAGCTGAAATGTCCTCCCGTTGGTGTGGTGTGGTAGTTAGGAGAGGGGGTGCCAGCTCAGGTGTCGTCCACGACACTTGACCATGGTTCAAAATTACGTGGTCCGTCGCCAAAAGCCCTCGTGTAGCTGAACAGTGCGACGTTAATATTCAATCAATCAATCAGTTACATAAACCAAAATTTAATAATGCTTGGTTGGAGATAATTTTTTTATAAATGTATTCATTATATATATATATATATATAACTTCTGGAAAGAAATTCAATTTGAAAAGTACTTATAAGACTCAGTTAGTGTCTCGCTGTTTGTATTATATACTCCTGTTTGTGAAAATTGCAACACCACGAAGGACCTACGCGAGTGAGCTGAAATTTTCAGGAAATGTGTGTGTGTGTGTGTAAAGTAGGGCATGATATGCAAATGATTAGAATTGCAGACCGGTAGCGCATGCGTATGCTGAGCAGCGCCTTCTGAAGGGTAGATCAAACCGAATATAAACAGACAGCTGTAACGAGACGTGTATTATTATCGGTGGTTATATGCTAGTGTAAACGTTAACTGAATCTTTACTATGCCTCGTCGATGAAAGAGAGTGAAATTTGAGCAAATTTCGGTGTTTGAACGGGGCAGAATCGTCGGCCTTCGTGAAGCTGGAGTGTCTTATCGTGCAGTAGCCGCTCGTGTGCAGCGTAACAGCAGCACAATCATGCGTGTTTCGAAGCAGTGGACGGACGAGGGTCGGACAGCTCGTAAATCCGTGAGTGGACCTCGAAATGTGACGTCAGCTCGCGAAGACAGACGCCTGGTGCGAATGGCTCAGACGGACCGCACAGCTTTTCTAGACAACTGGCAGCACAGTGGTCAGCAGCTACACGTGTTTCATTGTGTGCTTCATCAATTCGGAGACGTCTGCTGCAGCGTGGGCTGCGCGCAAGGATTCCTTTATACAGGATTCCTCTCACGCAAAACCATCGCCGCCTGCGACTACACTGGGCCAATGTGCATAGGAGCTGGCGTGCTGATTGGCAGCAGGTCGTCTTTTCTGACAAATCCCGCTTCAATTTGTGGCACCATGATGGCCGAATTCGAGTCAGGCTCTATGCCGGTGAACGGCGCATTCCGGAGTGCATTATCGAACGCCACAGTGGACGAACACCCGGAGTTATGGTCTGGGGTGCCATAGCATATCATGGATGATCACAATTGCTACGAATTGTGGGAAATTTGAACAGTACTCGATACATAAACGAAGTTTTACAGCCCTAAGATATTCCTTTCCTGCAAGGATTGCCAGGGGCTGGATTCCAGCAGGATAATGCACGTCCACATGTCGCCAAGACTGTCAAATCCTATCTTGATTCGCAGCAGGTACAGCTTCTTCCTTGGCCTGCGTATTCGCCGGATATGTCACCGATTGAACATGAGTGGGATATCGTTAGGCGGCGTATCGCTCGTGATCTTCGTCCTGTTGCTTCGACAGACGAATTTTGGTTGCGCATACAAACAATATGGAATACTCCCGCAGACAGATATTAAAAATGTGTTTAACTCCATGCCGCGTCGTGTAGCAGTTCTTATTGCGGCGCGTGGTGGCCACACAAAATACTAATTTCTGTCTCTTTTAATTGTTTGTTTGGTTTGAAAATGTAATCATTTATTTGTACCATTACCACTCAACTGTGTATTAAATTTCATTCAACTATGATGCTTCCTTCATGGTGTTGCAATTTTTACAAACAGGAGTTTATTTACTTCAACACTCAATACTCAGATTTCAGAGTTTTCCACTTTCATTTTTATCGATTTTTAATGTCATATATTCCAAGTATTTGGAGGCATTTGAGAATTTTAAGAGCAACAAAATAAGTAGTGAAAAAGACATTATAGCTAAATACCGGTATTTCAGTAACTTGAGCAGTTAATATATCGAAATCTGGAAATTTTCTACTGCAAATGGTTGACCTCGACATTTTAATTTAGTTCAGTTAAAATCCTTGTTGAAATATTTCAATCCATTTTTACGAATCCTCTTAAAATATGCAGGACGGTATCAAATATTTGCTAAACTTTTTTAACATGGTCTTATAACTTTTTTCTTAAAAAGTAAAAATATAATTTAAAGAAAAAACTATCCATCTTATTTTATTTCTCTTCCAGTATATTTTTACTTTGAATTTTAGTACAAAAATTATAAAATTTTATTTTTCATAAGAATCTGCATTAAATGATAATGTTTGTTTTTAACACTGTTCCAATATTTTTTCACTTTCTTTAATTCATATTTAGAATTTTCTGAAATATCATTTATCGCTCTTACACACTAAAGTACTCTAAGAAATTTTCTACGATAATATATTCTTTAATTTTTCTCCTATGTTACAATGTATTTACTAAGATACTTTTAGCATTAAAATTAAGTCTCATGACCTTATAAACATAAAATTAAGTTAGTGAAGTGTATTTAAATTTATAAGCATTGAAAAATACATTTATTCAAAATATTTGCAAGAAAACTAGAAATTTCTTCAAAATTATAATGATTATAATTATAAAATTATATAATGGCCTATTATTATGATGATGTTATTTACTTCCCTTTCAAGATTTTTTTTCACTTTCGAACTTATTTGAATACAAATTTGTAAACTTAATTTATTAAATACATCAGTGATAAACTAATGTACTTAAAAAACAGAAAACACTGTACAGTATATTATATATCAGGTATAGCATATGACATTATATAATGAAAAACATTTATTCACGAAGCATAAACCCTTCATTCTGAGTACGATGTTTATTTCAGAAATGTCCACAAATTCATTCTGTGTGTATCAAGTATTTCTTCATTTTTCCCAACTTGCACTGAACCAAACGCTTCTAAACTTCCGAAAGTTGTTTAGATATATCGTTTGTTGCATTTGAGTTCAAGTCAGATTTGATAGAATTTCGAGTAAATTTTATTACAAAATCTTGTTCAGTTCAAATACATTTTACGACAATATAAACATTTTTTATCCCCAAAGACACTTTCAACATTGATCTACACGTGACATGGATATCCAAAGACAAAATATCTTTCCGAGGAAAATGATAGAGAATCTCAAGAAGTAAAGAAATAAAACATTTAAACTCTCCTTTGGACCAGAAATTTCTTTCAAAGATGTTTTTCAACCAATAAGAGTTGTATAACACTTACTTTTCAGCTAAACAGACAGCTTTCTCAATGTTACAGTTGGCATTTTCATTCATTCAACCACTTGTAACTAAAGAGTGTTTTTTTCCAGGTATAGAAGTTTAAGTTCGCATTACTTTCCAAGATGGCGACCGATTTAACAGCTGCAAGTGATTTATTCTCAGTTTGGTTTGGCAATTCATCATGAATAGACTCACGCCTGAACAACGCTTTCAAGATGTGCAATTTTATTTTGAAAATAATGGTCGATTTTCATAAGCGAATTTTGTTTAGCGATGAAGCGCACTTCTGGTTGAATGGCTACGTCAACAAACAAAACTGCCGCATTTGGAGTGAAGCTAATCCACAAGTGTATCTCGAAACACCGTTACATCCAGAAAAACTGACTGTTTGGTGCGCTTTATGGGCTGGTGGAATCATCGGTCCGTACTTCTTCAAAAACGATTAAGGCCACAACGTTACAGTCAATGGTGATCGGTATAGAGCCATGAGTACTAACTTTTTCATTCCTGAATTGAACAATCATGATGTCCAGAAGCTGTGGTTCCAACAAGACGGCGCAACATGTCACACAGCTCGTGCCACAATCGATTTATTGAAAGACACGTTTGGTGACCGCCTAATTTCATGTTTTGGACCTGTGAATTGGCCTCCAAGATCTTGCGATTTAACACCGCTAGACTATTTTCTGTGGGGCTATGTAAAATCATTGGTCTATGCGGATAAGCCACAAACGCTTGACTATTTGGAAGACAACATTCGCCGTGTTATTGCCGAAATACGGCCACAAATGTTGGAAAAAGTCATCGAAAATTGGACGTCCAGATTGGACTACATGTCCAATGCCAGAAATCATATTTGAAATGTAATGCCACAAGATTATCTTTCGAATAAAAAGAATTCATGTCAATCGAATAATACATCGTTGTTTTGTTGCAATTTAAAGTTCTATACCTCTCAAAAAAAACACCCTTTATGTCTATACCACTAAGCTGAAAAAATTAGAAAACAGTGTAAGAGTGGGATTCCGTTAATACTAAGGATAATAATAAAAACGAATACCGAAAATTTTTTTTAACTGAACGAAAATAAAGAAGTTAGTAAAAAAGCATAGAAAGAAAAAGAAGAATGGAAATATCTAAACTACATTTATTTTTGAAACATGTGATAAATCTTAATAGATATGTAATAATTACAACTTAATTGATTTTTATATATTTAATAATATTTAATAGATGTTAATTATTTATAAAGAGAAATTTTTGAAAAAGATTTCATGATCTAAATAATAACTAATAAACCATTCTTAATTAAAGATCATAATTTTATGATCCGGCTGCGTGGTGTAGTTGCTTTGACACTGGCCTTGTACCCCCAAGTTCGTGGGTTCAACACTGGCCCAAATCGGTGAACTTCATGATGCAGAAAATCGACAGCATCCATGTCGTATGATTATTTGTCATGTTAAAGATCCCTAAAGGGCCTGTTTGACTTAAGTGCTCTTGGGAAAATTAAGTTCTTTTTTCAGTTTCTCATCGTCAGAGCTTAAGTTCCTTCCTCTGGAGTGGAAACTGAGAGTCAAAATTACATTGTGGCAACTGATATTCACCTATGTGTGCTACCACACTAAAAAGTTATACCAGCTATCGGTGAATGTACTAGGTCTGCAATGATAATTACTGATCCGCAGCAGCAGTGAAAAATAAAATATTTGCATTATTGCTGGCCAATCAATGTTTTGTTACGCTTTAAGTACCTATAAGAATAATATTTCTTCGAATAAAAATATAGGTGCGTACATGATAGGAGGGAAAATTCCCGTAATAAGTAAATTACAAATTATTAAAAAATAGAGCTATAATTTAATCTTATTAGACTTCAAAGTATTGTCCTTTTGCATCCACACAATAGTTCCATAGTTCTTAAATTGCTCAAAACATACCTGGAATCCATTTTTGAGGGTCCTTCAGTAGCTTCTTCGCACTTTCCCTCCCTCTTCTTCCTGAGGGATGCTTTTGCTTTACTTTCTTTTGACTGACGTTTTATCTGAGGGTTGTTAAGAAAGCACCATATCTCCCCACCTGGCAAAATTTTCTTCAAGAAGCTATTATCTCTATCAGCCCTGTCAATCAAGTCCCTGAATATGTTCACTCTCATTTCCTTTTGTTCTGATGATAACATTTTAGAACCATGTGCAGACAAACATAATATTGCTCATTTTAAGACTCCCATGAAGAATACTGCGAATGTTGCCATATTAAATTCTAAGTTTAGAAGCAAAAGCATCGATGGTTATTCGTCTGTACATACACACATTTCTCGAACGCGCCCAGTCCTCATGTCGTTCATCTTTGATGTTTGTGTGACCTTCACAAAAAAGCTTATGCCACTCATACCCACGGCGTAACGTACAACGACCCACATTGCACTTTGCTTTTGCGCAGATTGAGATATCATGAGCATACATGCATATTGAGGTCTGCCTGGTCCTAGAAATATCATTTACATAGATATCAAAGAGGGTAGAAGCTAATAAACTTCCCTGAGGGACCCCCTCCCCCCATTGTACGGGTCTGTTAGTAGAGCGGATGCTATTCACTCTGACAGAGAAAGTTCTATTGCAAAGGTAAGAAGAGATTACTTTGATTAGGTGAGGAGGGGTGTTAATTTTGATCAGTTTATAGAGTAGGCCTGTGTACCATACTCTATCAAAGGCTTTTTGGATAGCAAGGAAAACAGCTCCTGCTGATTTCCGACCTTTATATCCTTTTATAATGTACTCCTCCGCGACATTGTGGGGGGAGGGGGTCCAGGGACTCTTGAGGGCCCAAAGCTTGACTGAAGCCAAGTATGTATTTAGGCTTGGGGCCCAAATCCTGAGCATTCAGGGGCCCTAATATATTCTCCGCTACGCCACTAACTCATACATAGCCATTTTTTATGGCGTTGTTTCCGTATGCTTACTTCAGCAACTCGAGTGCCTTAGAAGATCATTTCTCGAGAAAAATGAAGAATTTGATGTTTGCACGCTGCTCTAAAAACGATATTTCAAAATCCAACGAAGGGAAAATTGACTTTCTTAGAAATGTTCTGCCGCTAACGCCGACAGTGCCAGAAATAAATGTTAGATAGCTGTGTGTTTTCCTTATTAGTGCTGCCAACCTTCAAAAGAGATATTTCTCCTCAAATGTAAATCTGTGTGAATGTAGATAACCATTCCGGAATCTTCTTGACTCTAGTAGTACACAGAATATTAGTGTTAGTTGATACATGAAGTTTCCTTAAAACTTTAATTTTAAATCCTATATTATTTTACATATCGGTAAAAAAATTGATCTTGCAAGATTTTGTATGCGTTTTTTTGAAATAATTTTTTCATCTTCTTCAAAGGATTCAAAACTCTCTGGTTGCTATTTATTTTTAATTATTTTCTTATAAATTCAGCAGACAAGCCTCTATAGGCATTTTTAGATTTCTTTTTGCATTTGACACATTCATTTCAGTCTTCTTTCAATGAGGTTTCAGAAAACTTCTTACAATTTCTATTATTCCTCTAAAATTGAGCATAAATTATGCTGAACAATCCAAGAGTAGTTAAATAATAATAAAGCAAAATAATTTGCCTCTTCGTTAATCGAGTTCTATATTTCATAATACGAAATGAATTACTAAATACTAATTTTTCCTATATGTCAGAATGTATCATAATTTCAACAACTACTTTGAAAAAATTTAAAGAGAGTTCTCTCTATTTTACTTATTTTTCTATCAAACAGTGGATGTTGCAGAAAGTCATTATGTGATATACCACAGACAAACCAAATAATGCTCTATCAGCAACTTCCTTCTTATCGATATATTCTTATGTAACTTTGCCGGTCAAAAACAATACATTTGCAGTATGACTGGCGAATCTAACAAATGGAACCTGATATGTAGTATATGTACACATTTTATGGGGGAGGGGGTTCCCTTTTAATATCAGAAGATCAGCAAAATCCTTGAAATATTTTTAAGAATAAAAATTTGTGGGGAAAAAATTGAAAGCTGCGAATATTTTTTTACTATGACGAAATTTTATTTGGTTTGACAACAGCAGTAAAAAAATATTTATCCAATATAGATAAAAACTAGTGATCTCTTTCTTTTAAATTGAATTTAAAGAGTACATAGAAAAGAATATACCCCTTAGAAGTATCTTTAGAAACAGAAATAAATAAAAGTATTCTGAATTCCCATTTTTGCTACCTTTTAAATGTACGACTTAATTTCAGATTGTGGTTTTATTCTGACTGAAGCTGTATCACTATATTCGGTATTAGTTGGTAATATTGCTCATGTATTGAAATCATTCCTCAACGAGAGATACACCTGTAACTTTTAACAAGAAAAAGGAATTACACGAGAAAATTATATGCATAAATTCTGTTTTTTTAGATATTTATCTGAGGAATTTAATTTCAATTGGGAAATTGCTTAAGAATACAAAAAAAATTAAATCAAGCTCACATCAAGATAATTTAGAATATTAAATAAAATTCTAAAATTATACTTATAAGTACTTGAAGAACATCCGTAGAATTCAAATGAGATTTGAAAATTGATAAAAAGTTATCATATTAGACTACAGAAAAAAAAGACCACTTAATGAAAACACATATACTTCTCATGTATATATGAGCATGTATTTGACTTACAAGTATTCCACTAACAAGCATTTTATAAGAATTTAAGGTGAATTATCCATGGTATATAAAACTCCACCAGTAAGTGAATGTTTATTAAACACTTAAATGGTCCATTTTTTCGCCTAGAGTCTTTCAAAAATGGCATATTTAACACGCTGTTTTTAAGTTTCTCTTTTAAGTATCGGAATCTTTGAACTTGATTTTTACCTACTTTAAAAGGTCAGATTAATTCGAAATTTTGAACACTTGTCAAAGACCGATGACAATACAATAATTTCCTAATTTTGTTTCATTGTCCTGAACAAAATAATCAGGAGACAGGATAATCCAGATTTGGCGACTAATTCATTATACCATTTCCAGATTCGGCAACTATTTCCATGTACCATTGCCAGATTTGGTGACTAATTCCTTATACCATTTCCAGATTTTACAACTAAAAGATTAAGAGTAACCCTAAAAGCGAAAATGTTTTTTGCGTCAGCAATTTTTTACCATAATATAAACAATTGTCTAGTCTTTCTGAAAATGGAAATAAAAAAACGACTCGTGCATGTGAAAAAAAATAATTTGTTCTAACACAGGGATGGGCAAACTTTTTCGGTCACGGGCCAAACATTTTTTTTAAAAAAGTGTTTGAATAAATGACAGTTAAAAAAAAACTAAGAATACATGCTTTTAGTGTAGACAAACTAAAAAAAGAAAAATAAATTACAGTTTAAAACAACTAGAAAACACGCTTTTATGGTTAATTGAACTAAAAAGTAAAAAAGCAATTCATAATATAAGAATAAAATGATTAACAAGAAAATTAATGTCATTGCGGTAAAAGCGTGGGGTATGTGCTTTGTACTAAGTTTTTACACTAACAGCATTTCGGAATAGATCTAGTAAGAAATTATAACAATTTACATAGAACACCCCACGCTTTTAACCCAATGACATTAATTTTTCATAAATCATTTTATTCTTATATTAAGAATTATTTTTTTTACTTTTTAGTTCGTAATTTTTATTGCATATAACTAAGCATAATACTTTTAAGAATGCGAAATTAGAAGAATTTTGTTTTAATTTTCAGTTTTAAAGTGTTTCCACTATTTAAAATTTATACTACTATTTTATCCTCTTTTTCAATCGATTGAGGACTTTATGTGTGTGTGCATACATATATGCATACAATTTGAAGCAAGGAGTAAAGCTAAGCCTTACATTACAATGGAAACAGAAAATATCGACTTTTTGGAATATCTTTCCTTTTTCATTTCTTCTCAAACAACAAATTACACACTGCCTTCTAAACCCCTGTTCCTTACCGAATATTTTCAAGAATCTAAATTCCTACCTTCAATGAAAAATCTCCACCTTCACCACAAAGAATATCCCGGATAAGAAGTATTTCAATATCATATACAAACTGCATCTCTTAAACACACTAGCACTAATAATCTCACTATAAGAATTAAAAATATGTCAAATCAAAGGTAAAAAAGATATCAATGCCCATACAACGTATGGGTAAACCAATTAAGTATTTAATGTCGCTCTATAAAACAACAATAGGACTATTGGTAACAAACCTCGATCGAGTTACGATGACTCTTTAGCTGGTACACCCTTCTCCATACTGCCCCACCGTGCCAATTGGAGGACTTCGAGCTTCCTAAAATTTAACATCACAGCCACTTTCCATGGTGGGTCTTCAGTGGCACTAGGCCTGTTACTCGTGACACGGTGACCACGAGTTTGTGACCCTAACCACTAAGCTACCACGACAGAAATATCTAGTTACGGGTGGGTCTTCAGTGGAACTAGGCCTGTTACTCATGACACGCTGACCACGAGTTTGTGACACTTACCACTAGGCTACCACGACAGAAATATCTAGTTACGGGTGGGTCTTCAGTGGCACTAGGCCTGTTACTCATGACACGCTGACCACGAGTTTGTGACACTTACCACTAGGCTACCACGACAGAAATATCTAGTTACGGGTGGGTCTTCAGTGGCACTAGGCCTGTTACTCGTGACACTGTGACCACGAGTTTGTGACCCTAACCACTAGGCTACCACGACAGAAATATCTAGTTACGGGTGGGTCTTCAGTGGAACTAGGCCTCATTACTCATGACACGCTGACCACGAGTTTGTGACACTTACCACTAGGCTACCACGACAGAAATATCTAGTTACGGGTGGGTCTTCAGTGGCACTAGGCCTGTTACTCATGACACGCTGACCACGAGTTTGTGACACTTACCACTAGGCTACCACGACAGAAATATCTAGTTACGGTGGGTCTTCAGTGGCACTAGGCCTGTTACTCGCGACACGGTGACCACGAGTTTGTGACCCTAACCACTAGGCTACACGACAGAAATATCTAGTTACGGGTGGGTCTTCAGTGGAACTAGGCCTGTTACTCATGACACGCTGACCACGAGTTTGTGACACACCCTACCACTAGGCTACCACGACAGAAATATCTAGTTACGGGTGGGTCTTCAGTGGAACTAGGCCTGTTACTCATGACACGCTGACCACGAGTTTGTGACACTTAC
This sequence comes from Trichonephila clavipes, assembly GCA_019973935.1. Lineage (NCBI taxonomy): Eukaryota > Metazoa > Arthropoda > Arachnida > Araneae > Nephilidae > Trichonephila > Trichonephila clavipes. The sequence continues at coordinate 29,601 of BMAU01014395.1, read as the reverse complement.
CACTAGGCTACCACGACAGAAATATCTAGTTACTGGTGGGTCTTCAGTGGAACTAGACCTGTTACTCATGACACGCTGACCACGAGTTTGTGACACTTACCACTAGGCTACCACGAGAGAAATATTTAAATACAGATATTTTTTAATTGGCTATATATAATATTTACAAAATTTAGGAAAAAATGCACGATTTTAAATATCAGGTAGCAACAAACGAGCGTGACATTTGATATCAAGATAGCCAAGGGATCATGGTAGCAAACTCGTGCCAGCATTTTCAAGCTACGGGGTCAAGTCCTGGTGCAACTGAATACCTACCATGTATAGGAGCTGATGCATTATAAATCTGTCGAAACAAAATATTCACGTTGGCATGGTCTGCAGTTTAATAAAGAGGATGGCCAGTTCTGGCATCGTCCTCACCACTTGACCATGGTTCAGATTTACGAGGTTCACCCGCAATTGTCCTTGCGTTGCTTCGAATAGTGGGACATTCAGTCTTCTCAGAATGTCAGAAAGGAATCTAGCTAAGAAAACGATCTTACTTGCCATCATTTTTTTCTTTACATATTATCATCAAAAACCTCTTTCAGAACTCGATTTAAAGTATAATTAAGCGGATCATAATTTATAAATATTAATAAGTCAGAATAGTTTCAATTGTGTGAAGAAAACTTCACAAAAATATTAAGCCGTATAAGTGCCATGTAACCTTAAGCGAGGAAATAATACAAATCTTTCTGTGGCAAGGTCACTTGAAAATTAGTTTTTGATATTATTTACTTAATTTTTAATATAGAACATGCATAATATACTATCTGGTATATCCGTTCTTAGTACGGGTGAATCGAAAAATTAAAAAATACACGGATTGACGGATAAAAATTTTTTTATTGGGTTAATTTTACGTGAATTGCAAATTAAACAAAAAAAATGCTTTCGGTATATCTGAGCTGAAAAAGAAGAACCATCTTTGTTAAATTCTATGTCTGTAGATTTATAGCTGATAAAAAGGATTTTTTTTTTATTTATAATCGTAACTCTCGTGTTTTACAATTTTTGAAAACACCTTCCTAAGCTGATCTCTGTTCCTCAAAAGTAACACATTGTTACAAATTTTGTGTAATGAAGGCTTAAAATAGTGTAAATAATTTATATCTGGATGTGTAATACGTTAATATTATTTTCTGTTGTGTTTATCTTATGTTAAATTTGTAAGATTTGCAAGCAACGACATTCCTTACATTATAACGGAATTTAATGGAAACATAGCGAAATGTTGGCGATAGAACCAAGTTGGCATCATTCTTGGCGACCATGTTGTCAACTTGGTGATTGATGGAATGGTTCAGAAGCTGATATGCTGAAGTGCCACCTAGTTGAAAATTGAAACAAAGAAGATAGCACAAAACCCTTCTCCACAGAAAAATACATATACATGCCTATTTTCATAGTGATCGCTTGAGCGGTATTGGAGTTAAGCCAGGTCATACATACAAGCATCAATTTTTATATATATTAAATTAAATGACATATTCTACTACTCAATAAAGATAAATATAACATTTAGTATTTTTACAAAATTTAAAATGGAAAAAATCAATCCTATTTTAAGCCTTTTTAAGTGATTTAGAATACTATGAGTTAATATCTCAAACATAAGTAGCAATTATTTTTAAATCATATTTAGACGCTTTTAAGGCGACTTGGCTCCCTTTGAACAATCTTTTTTATTTATGTATTTAAGAAATATGTTTTAGGATTTCATATGTTTCTACTTAAAAGACGAGATGAAATTTTTCCCTCATTATTCACATACTTTTTGAAGAAAATTTGGAAAATTTTTAAACCCTACTCCTTTTTTAATTATTAATTTTTTGACTTTAAATTATTTGTAACATTCTTAAAGATGTTCTAAGCAACTTTAGGGACTGATTTTACAATATCTTAACTAGTTCGGGAGGAAAAAAAATAAAATGTTGATATGCATGCTAAAAATCAACAAAAAAGTCAATCTCTTGCATTTTAATTTTTTTAAAGGAAGTATTCAGTTTACAGCAAAAGGGATCCCTAATTTTCTTAAATGCTTTGTATATGATAATCAGGAAAAAAAATGGAAGGGATTGGTAAATATTTGTGGAAGGAGTAGCATTTTGAATGCATTAATGTTTCAAAAAACATAAATTGAGAAAAACCACATTAATTTTTTTTAATTCTGAAAAAAAAATTATACTAAGCTTAACCAAAGTTAAAATACAATTTTTTTTAAGATATTAGTTATATGTTTCTCTTTAAAATAATCTCGTTTTCGTATTTTTTGCAACCCATAAATCTTTATAAATGATAACTTTTTAGAGATCACTTTGATTAATTAATCTTTAAATAATTTGCAAAAGAAAATTCAAGAAAAATATTTAGTTTTTTTTTTCTCATGACAAAAAATTTAGTTTTTGCATGAAAAAACATATGAGAAATAAAAACTGAAATTATGAAATTATTAATATAAAAGGCCTTTATTCAGAAATTTTGCATGCACACATTTGATACAGAAAAAAAATTGCAATATTCTATTGCCGCGGTAATATCCTGCTTTATATATTGTGCATTCTTTCTTTATAAAGAGTGTTTTTTAGAGGTATAGAACTTTAAATTGCAATAAAACAACGATGTATTATTCGATTGACATGAATTCTTTTTATTCGAAAGATAATCTTGTGGCATTACATTTTAAATATGATTTCTGGCATATGACTGCCACGGCTGGCTCCGGATGTAGTCCAATCCTGGACGTCAATTTTCGATGACTTTTTCCAACATTTGTGGCCGTATATCGGCAATAACACGGCGAATGTTGTCTTCCAAATGGTCAAGCGTTTGGGGCTTATCCGCATAGACCAATGACTTTACATAGCCCCACAGAAAATAGTCTAGCGGTGTTAAATCGCAAGATCTTGGAGGCCAATTCACAGGTCCAAAATATGAAATTAGGCGGCAATAAATCGATTGTGGCACGAGCTGTGTGATATGTTGCGCCGTCTTGTTAGAACCACAGCTCCTGGACATCAATGATTGTTCAATTCAGGAATGAAAAAGTTAGTAATCATGGCTCTATACCGATCACCATTGACTGTAACATTGTGGCCTTCATCGTTTTTGAAGAAGAGGATTCCCACCAGCCCATAAAGCGCACCAAACAGTCAGTTTTCTGGATGTAACGGTGTTTCGACATACACTTGTGGATTAGCTTCACTTCAAATGCGGTAGTTTTGTTTGTTGACGTAGCCATTCAACCAGAAGAGCGCTTCATCGCTAAACAAAATTCGCTTATGAAAATCGCGACCATTATTTTCAAAATAAAATTGCACATCTTGAAAGCGTTGTTCAGGCGTGAGTCTATTCATGATGAATTGCCAAACCAAACTGAGAATAAATCACTTGGCAACTGTTAAATAGGTCGCCATCTTGGAATGTAATGCCAACTTAAACTTCTATACCTGGAAAAAAACACTCTGTAGTTATTATCCCTCTTTGTAAAATTGATTTATCGAAACGCTTTTTTCAGCTTTTTTTTTCTAAAAAAAGGGTGTGTGGCCGAATTGCCTAATATGTTTACAAATAAAGTTTTATCCATCTTCTAACAAGTGCACGTGATATATCAATCGAAAGATAATAATGCAAAGAATAAGATCAAATAAAAATTTTAAAAAAAACGGAGTTCGGTGATTTTGGGGGTACCAAGTCGCCTTAAGATTACAAACATTTTCATCTAAAAGCAAGAAGAAAGTAACTAAACAAATCCCCTGAACAACAAATCTTTCAACTAGTAATGGCTCTTTGTATTTGTTTATGTCTTCACAAAGGGATACATTAAACGTTTTTATGGGTCTTTTTATTTATTGGATTAAAACCAGGAAGCAAAACGGGGAAAGCGCTTTGGCGTTTTTACTCCCTTTCGCAATGCAATGTAAGTCACGTGGTATTTTGCTTAAAATGCATTGGATAGTGAGAGTTCCCTCCACCAACGCCCATTGCATTTAAAACCTCTTCGATGGTTCTAAAACCGTGACTAAAAAAAGTCGTTTTACTTTCATTGGCTGCAGAGATGTGACCCAGAAAAGAGGAGAAACAGATGTCCTCAATATTCAAATTTATTAACGCTTTGGAATCATTTTAATGTCACGTTAAAATAAAAGCTATTCCTCCGTGCGATTTGTATAAATGGGTTTTTACAGCAGTTTCCTGTTTCTTCTAAAAGCTTTCTATTTTCTAAATTTTATCAATTTTCCTAGTTTGCATGCGAAAGAGGACAAATATTTTAAAGAAGAAATCATCGGACTTTCTATATTTTGCAGATTCACAAGACAAAAACTCGTATTGGATATACATTATTATTTATTCTTAACTTACTGGAAAAGTATTCTCACAGAATTTTAAGAAACAAGGCAGTGTTAAAATTAAATATTTTACTCAAAAGTATATCGTTTAACAAATAATATTTAGCTGCATTTTAAACTAAATGTTTTAAAGTATTTTATTTTGAATTATCTTATGTTAAATACAATATAAACAATTTTCAAACAGGCATAATTCTTTTAAATTTAAATTAAATGATTCGAATCTTTTACACAATGTTTATAAAAGAATGAGACTTCAGAAAAGTATAAAATGTTTAAAATATACTAATAATTTTAAAAATAATAAGCATATGAAAATTCTATAATAAATATTAAGTATTTTTTGCATTGCGCACGCTATTTTCTAAAATAGTAGCCTCTGATGTATAAAACGTAATAAAATTATAAAATGCATCATACTCTTTAAACCTTATCTAATTTTAGTATTATATATCTTTTTTGTTTCAAAATATTTGTAAAATATTGCAATTTTTTAAATATTTTTTAAAATGTATTTTATTTAAATATGTAAGTTATTATATATATATATATATATATATATATATATATATATATATATATATATATATATATATATATATATATATATATATATATAAGAATACATTTAACTTTATAAATCAACTTATAACTAGTAATTAAAGCTACTATTTTAGAAAATAGCATGTGCGACGTATAACTTAATAAATATTTCTTATAGAAAAGTTTCTGATTTTCATATGCTTATAATTTTTTAAATTATGATTATATTTTAAACATTTTATACTTTTCTGAAGCCCCACTCCTTTATAAATAATGTGTAAAATATTCGAATTATTTAATTTAAATTTAAAAGAATTATACCTGTTTGAAAATTGATTATATTTTCAGACCTCTAGAGAAATTTAACACCCCTTAGACGCCTTAATAATTATACATTTAAAAAATTCAAGCTTTCAGACTTTTTAACGCAAGTCTAATTGATAACTCTCAAGAATTGTTTTGATAGCAATGGGTTACTTAAAAGTTGACTCTATGGATCAAACATAATTGCAGGAAGAGGAGAAATATTCTACTATAACAAATGGTAATTCTTTATTTCTCTCGTGCTTTATATTAATGCTTTTATTAATGCTTTATATTAATGCGCGCGCGCGTGCTTTTATTTATAAAAATTAACTGTAATTTTAATTATAGAAAGTTCTGGAACTTTCGATGGCAATAGATAAGGAGATGGAATATTGAGTTTAGAAAATAAAAGTCTTGAGTTATATGTTGCAAGAATTGATGACATTTTTTATTTCCGTGTTAAAACTGGCGCCCACACCCGTGGCCAAAGAACTACGACCCCGTAGAAACAGAAACCGCCGCTGTGACGAAACGCCGCAGAAAAATGAAAATTTAACCGGCTCTGTAAACCTTACTGTCCCGGAAAGAAAAATTACTGGTATTGCGCCGCAATTCTTCTAAAGCAAGAGAAAATCCCTGGAAATCGAGAGACAAAGTGAATCATCCTGACTTCCATTGTCTGAAGAAAAGAAAAAAAAGAACATCTATTTCCTGTTAAAAGTTTTTGCAATAGTGTTTTGTGCATTACAAGTGATACAAGTGATACAAGTCATATACAAGTGATAGCAATCCTGCTACAGTGTGTTAGTGCTAGGGATCATTTTATTATTTTATTTCATTGATTTTTTGGCATTCTTATGCAATGACAATTCTTAATTTTGCTATATATTTCATTTATTTCTTGTGAGATAACGTTTCCTGATTAATATTTTATGAATTACACATTAATAATTACTATTTTGCTTGATATTTTACTGATTTCCTATTGAATTTAGATAACATTACATGCCTGATTCTTTTAGTTTTGTTTAGTATTTTCATTGCATTGAATTTTTGTATCATTACAACTGATGATTTCAAAATTTCTTTATATTATTTTATTATTTGAATTAATGTTCCTTGTTGGTATTTTGAATATGTTATTAATTTATTTACCTATATTAATTGTATTTTGAAGTGCATAATAATTTATAATATTTTAAAGCTAGCCATATTTTAAAGTGTTTTCCCATATCTGTAAGAGCTTTGGTGGACAATAAGGCCTGGACTTTAGTTATTTATTTTATTTATTTGCAACTCTTAAATTTCTCAGTCATGTCATTTCTGGGAAAAGGGAAAAAAGCTAATCTCATTAAGCTTGCTATTGATTTAGGTGAATGTGAGTCGAATGGCGAAGAGCTAAAAATAATTGAATTAAGGACAAAAATTTTAACAAATGATGCTTATAAGGAAGACCCTGAATTTGTGAAATGTATCTTTGAGGGAATCGTATCAAATAGGATAGATGAGGAAAACAAACAAAAAGAGCAAACACTGAGTGAATTTGAGCTGCAGAAAATACAACTGCAAAATGAGACTCAAAGAGTCGTAGGTCCACAAATCCAACCCCAAATAAAAATTGAATTAAAAAAAATTGCTACCAACATTCAATCCTGAAGTTGATAACATGGACCTGTTCCTCACCTTATTCGAACGGCAAATGAAGCTATTGGATCTTAGTGAAGATCTGTGGGTACCCTATATATATCTCATTGGTGCTCTACCTAGGGATATAACCTCCCTCATTGCCCGTGAGCCTGAGGAGAAATGCAGGGATTACTCCCACATTCGAGGAATGCTTCTGCAACGGTTCAAATTAACCGCAGAAAAATTCCGGGAGCTGTTTTCACGTCACAGAAAAAGCCCAAATGGGACGTGGAAGGGTTATTATTTTGAAATCCGAGCATATTTTGAAGGTTGGCTCAATGACCTTAAAATTGATTCATTTGACGGATTGAAGAATGTGATGATTGCCGATCAAATGAAAAAGAGATGTTCTCTAGAGTGTAAGGAACATTACCTGGATATCTGGGAAGAACTTATCTCCCCAGAAATGTTAGCAGATAAGCTGGAAGCTTTTGACAACATCCGACGTTCCCTACCCAGTGATCCTGGGAGATACGTGAAGACAAGTGAAATCGTAAATGATGGAAAACAGGTATCATTCAGGAAACCTGAACGCCCTCCCAAAAGAAAATATTCTCATCAGGTACCAAATGAGAGATCTCCTCTCAGATGCTATGGCTGTGGGAAACAAGGAGTGATAAAATCTAGGTGCCCCACCTGCAACCTCAACGCCTCACAAAAAACAGACTTAACAACCAATCACATCAATGTTTACACAGCTCAGACCAGAAGCCCTCGATTGCCCTAATCGACATAACTTTCTGTGAAATAAAGGGACGTGCATGTGCAGACACAGGATCTTCACATTCAATTGTTGGGGAAAGGATGTTCCAGATATTTAAGGATAAGGGACTCCTTTTCCAGGAAACCACATTAACAATGAGCTTAGCAGATGGTCAACAGACCACAGGTGAGGTCCTCACAACCTAAGTAATGATATAAATTGAGGGAAGACCAGTCTTGACCAAATTCATAATTCTCCCAAAGGCAAAGGGAAATAGAACACTTCTAGGAACAGATTTCCTTAGTTCTGCTGGTTTGGTTCTAGATGTGAAGAATACTTGTTGGTACTTTTGGGACAATCCTACTCACAAGTATCCATTCGGTGAAGAATTGGACACCCCGTCCATAGTTGAGAAGATGTCCAGAAACACCTGCCAGTTAAGAGAAGGGGAAGGGGAAAGTTTGACCTCTGCCCAGAAGCAGAAACTTAACCTTCTGTTGGAATCCTTCCAAAATGTCTTCGAACAAGGGGGAGAAGCAACAAATATCTTGGAGCACTCCAAGTGAAGTTGTTAATGATATCCGAGTCGTCATCCAGAACAATAATTTTGTGCCAGAGATGACTCCCTATCTCAAGAAATTCGCTAAGTTTTCCACTCAGATTAGAGAGGTGGTTGAAGAGCAACAGGATAGTAGGAAGTTTTACGCAGATAAAAAGAGAAAAACTGCTCCAACATATCAACCTGGAGAACATGTCTTTGTAGCATCACATCCGCTGAGCAACGCTGCTCAAGGAAGAAGTGCGAAACTAATGCCCTGCAGAGACGGTCCTACGTGATTTTAACACAAAGATCACCATCATCTTACGAGTTTGCTAGTCTTGATAATCCGGGAACCTCTTGGTGTTTTACCACACCTCTGCTTTAACTCCTTTGTAATAATGACAAAGTAAAACCCCTTATTCCTCTTCGTAAACGTGGTCGTCCACCAAAGGTCCCACAGACTCTGGTTCCTCGTCGAGACGCCGTCGAAACCAGAGGGGGAGGATATAAAAAATGGTAATTCTTTATTTCTCTCGTGCTTTATATTAATGCTTTTATTAATGCTTTATATTAATGCGCGCGCGCGTGCTTTTATTTATAAAAATTAACTGTAATTTTAATTATGGAAAGTTCTGGAACTTTCGATGGCAACAGATAAGGAAATAGAATATTGAGTTTGGAAAATAAAAGTCTTGAGTTATATGTGGCAAGAATTGCTGACATTTTTTATTTCCGTGTTAAACTACTCAATTTATTTGTTTAATAGGAAAATTTTTCATGGTCCCTTTATCTTTTCACTTATTAGCCAGGCTACGAACAATGTTTACTGAAGCAGAACTTGAATGCTATCTTAAAATGAAATGAAATATTGAGGAATTAATCGACTGTTAACGAAATATTTCTGAAAGGTTGGATTTTAGATCATTAACACTGTGTCTTTTTTTATATATTCTAATTTTTGTTTACCATTTTAATTGATGCTCACTTATTTTTCCCAAATAATAAAAGCTTTGATGTATGGCTCAATGAAGGTTTATAAGGATCGTTTTATTATTCTACAATTAAGTTAATCCTTGAAGTTTTATTAATTACTTTTGCATAAAATCATTATATCTATTGCAACGTTGTAACAATTGCCATATTGATTAAATTTAATAACTCCGTTAATATATGAATAAAACACGTGACTAATGTAATTAAAATTGATCTTTATTTGTTAAGTTTAAAAATTTACAACTAATAAAATAATTGTAATACATAATTGCTAATATTTAAAAAATCTTCAGTCGGAAAAAGCCATTTACTTGGAAAGTTTGTATATATATTATTAATTAAAATATGTATTAAAAATCACTTAGTGTTAACAGCCATTATTGCACAATAAATAAAAGAAAAGCTAAGTGTTTTGTTTTTATGAGTTTGTTTTTACTTAACTTATATGAAACATTACTTTTTTTTAATATTACCTTAATTGAATTCTTACTGAATGATGAAATTTAAAATATCTACAGTAATTTTTGCATTCTTCATCCTTGAAACATATATTATTAGTTATTTCACATTTCAACTTGGAATTATAATACGTTATGAATAAATTTTAAAACATATTGCAAAATTAAGGGAAATGAGATTTAACTTATTAATTATTTTTGTATTTCTTCTTGCATGCCTTACTATAGCTAAACTTCGACGTGCGAATTCAAATTCGTATTTTAAAGAATACTATTACAATGATGTACTGCGTTATATTTTATTTTTATCCAAATCAATATCATTATTAAGGCTAAATACACATAGCGTACATTAAAACACAATTAGCTAAAAACTATAATTATTTTAGCCAAAGCAAAAAAATAAATAAATAAAAACATCTGTATCATAAATTTTACTTATAAAAGATCAAGTCATAGGAAAAACAAATTTCTAACTGATGTTCCAGAAAAAACTTTAATAATGGGAAGAATTTCTTGCATTACAAAATACTTCGAGAGACATAAAAGATACCCCCTATCCAGTTATAAGGTTTATATTTATCATTAATTATTAATTCCTGTGCTTAGCTTGTAACACTGTACCAGCGGGACACAACATATTTCTTGCCTCAGCTTTACTTAGCTACACCGCAACAAAAGCTCTGGGTATTAATTAAAACTAAGGAGAGATAAATGACAAATTATAAGCAAAATAATGATGGCAATCTATTTGAATAAGTATACTTTTTTTCTAAATATCGTAATTGATAAGTCCAGGCACCCGTCAGCAGAAGCTTCAAAATTTTTACAGAACTTAACGGATTTTTGGTTAAAGTCTTTCCTTTATAAAAGCAAAAATATGAATCTTCAAAACCGAAGGTAGACAGGAATGACAAATTACTTTTCCCAGGAAAATTTCAAAATTATTTATGTTAAACTAAACACAGAGAAAATAGATACTATTTAAAGTAATTATTTTTTTACTTTGTTTTTATGCAAAATAAACCTTAAAATGATTAATAAACATCATCAGAGGGACTAAGAAAAAAATATAACAAATTAAAAAACAGTTTTCAAATTAATATTATGAATAAAGTTTTTTTATAAAAATACAAAAGAAATATATCCATTTGTTTTTTTCTTTTTAGTATTTTGCTTTTTATTATTATTGCCTATTTTTTCTTATGCTGTAATTTATTAACTGATCTAAATGAGAGAGAGAGAGAGAGAGAGAGAGAACAATGTAAAAAGTTGAGAGTCCCAGTTCTATAGATCAAAACAGGTTTTTAGCAACTTTTTATTAAATAGTTACAAGTAAGTATAAATAATGTACTATACTTTGAGCAGATCATAACATTGACGATAATTAATTTTATAAAATTAATAATTTAAAATATATCGTATTATCGTAAAACAATCGTGTATGTAAATTTCAGTTCAACTGAATCGCGCAAACACCCGAAAAAAATCCTTTTCAAGGTTTGAGGACTGAAATTACTTAAAAATGATGCTAAAAGTCATAACGTGGCTGCATTTGTAATTATTTTCAATAACAATTAATTTTCTTAAATTATATTAAATTGTTGTATTGTCGTAATATAAAATCATGTATCCATAAAAATTTCAGCTCAATTCAGGCACTCTAAATATTTATAATCAGTTGAAAAATTCCCCAGATAATAAATCATAGAGTGGGAGTTAATAGTAGGAATAGGAAAGGTATTTTCTCCTTTATAAATACCTTTAAAATATCTGAGAGCTCACTTGCCCCTGCTTTCCCCACACACACTCATTAAACTAACCTGTTAAATCAAAATTGATAAAGCGTTCGAGAGCAAAGAACTCCTATAAATTATAATCTACAGCACAGTCGTATGAGCAAAAATAAGTATGCAATGAAGTTTTAATTGTTTTTATTCACACAATGTAATTTTTTATACAATTTTATTTTTACTTTTAAAAAAATGGTTTTCATTTTTTAACACTATTCTTTTGCTTTTTTAAGAAAGAGCAGGCATTTTGTCATAGGATTTTTACATATGACTTCGTACTTAAAATCTGTAACAAAACGAATAAATAGAAATATCCTATTTAAGGTTTTATTTTCCTATACAAAAAGATTCATTTATTTTAAAAATTTTATAATATATTATTTAAATTGTATTTTATAGATAAGCACATTTACTTCTATTAGAAGTAAATAAAAATACAATTTGACAGATAAGAAATTTGATTCACTTACTCATTTCAAATTGTATCATATGTAAAACATATTAGTTTACATGCATTGAAATGCGTAGAACATTTAGTCTTACTATATATAATATATGTATAAATATATATATGTATGTATATATACATAAATATAATTATGTGCTTCATATCATAGATTTATTAAAAATATTTTTGGACACGACAAAAAAAAATTAAAAATATTTTAGGCAATTTCCCTTTTTTTTTTCATCAAATATATTAATTGTTAAAAGGACTACAATCTTTTTGTATTATGCGTACTTTTGTCGACACAGTATTGAAACACTTGTTTTATTTTCTATGTTAGTATTGATGCGTAATGTGACATACATAGAGAGAGAGAGATTCCGGGATATTCATACATTCCTAAATTTTAATTATGTTCATTTATTTAATGTAAACTAAATATTAAAAAAAATGCATGACGCAAAATCACACTGAAAAGTCAATATTTAAAAAAATACATCAGCTACAATATTTTTTCATCAACTCAGCTGTGATCGTTGCCGATTGCAGACTTTTTTTATAATACGACCATGAGTCACTAAGAATAGAATATAATCCAAGATAAATTTAAAATACGAAATTTTAGTTAAATGAGTTTAACAATATTCATTAGTGAAGTAATTTCTTCAGGTACAAGTATGAATTAAAAAAAAGTAGAAAGAAGAAAGAGTCAGTCAACAGAAAAGGTACAAAATTACAAGTATGTTTTGTAAGTTCTGAAAAACTTCCAGTTTTGTAATATAAAAGTAATGTACATAAATTCTCTGAGAGTTTTATAAAATGTCAAATGGTGCCTGTGTGATGCGTGTGTGCTCTGAAACTATCACTGCGATTGACATTAAAATGTTCAGAGCTTGCTTTTTTCTCTTCGGTCTTGTATGCTTTCATATAATCGGAAAAACATAATACAGTCATCCTCGAGTGAGTGAAGATTAACGTCGCACTGTTCAGCTACACGAGGGCTTTTGGCGATGGACCGCGTAATTTTGAACCATGGTCAAGTGACGTGGACGACACCCGAGCTAGCACCCCCTCTCCTAACTACCACACCACACCAACGGGAGGACGTTTCAGCACTCGACAGATTTAGCGTGCATCGCTGCCCTACACGGCGGGTCTTTAGTGGTACTGGGCTCGAACTCGTGACAAAGTTAGCCACGATCCGATGCCCATACCACTCGGCTACCGCGGCCACACAGTCATCCTCGAAGCACTTTGAACCTTGAGGTCTCATTACTACTATAGCGAATAGGGACATAAAATATTCTTTAGTTTCATGGTTAAATTAAGTATTCATTATGGTAGGAAAGACACGCATCCGATGTTGTTTTTCTTCAACTCTCTATTATACCATTAAAAGGTGCACATGCATTTTCAAAAAAATAACAATTTTCATTTTTTATATTTTTTAAAGTTCAAATGTTTCTGTTTAAAATGATATATGATATGAGGAAATATGACAACTTGAAGTACTTTTGCTTATTTTTTTAAATGAAGCTACTCCTTGACGCGCATCAAACGAGCTCTACTAGGAGCAGCTGAGTTTCCACTTGCATAAGTTTCTGATGAGTGCGAATGCATATGATGTTTAAGTGGAAAAGTTAGAGTGGGCTTATTAAAAAGTGTATGTGTACACGTCTTTTGGATCTTGAAAGCGAAACAAAGGAGGGGGAGTTAAATGATGGAAAAAGCCTAAAAGGTCGTAGCTGACTCACCGACATTTTAATATCAAAATTTCAAAGATATTATAGTATGACTATTAGAAATAAAATCAATGACCTACACAGCATGAAAACTCCTGTGTTTGAGCAGCTTTATTTTCATCTTCTGTCTGCAAAAACGAGAGCCCTCAATATGGACTGTATCCTGCGATTATCAATGGCTGGTGCAAGTTTCAAAAGACAGATGCTGAATGTAACGAAAGGCACTATGATTATAAACATATACACCATAATGAATTAAATGAAGCCAATTTTTAGAGCTCTAGGTGACCTATGTTATTAAGAAAGTGTTTATATAGAACCTACAGAGCATTACCCAGAATTCAAATGAGTCAGTCAATAACACCATATGGTTAGTAATTCCAACATCTACGTTTGTGGAATTAAAAAATCGAAAATGAGGCAAAAATATAGCTATTGAACAGTTCAATATGAGTCATGTAGCAAAATTAATGATCTTAAAACATTAAGATATTGAACCAAGCTATAACTGCGTGTCATGCTCGAAAAAACTAAATGCACGTAAATTTTGTAGCCCAACGAAAGCATCTTAAGATCCCCAAAAAAGTCAAAATTGTAAAAAACACGAAAAAAAAGAAAAATAGAAAAGTCTTTTGTATGAGCAGAGTTAAAAAAAGGATTTATACGCTTCTGGAATGTACTAAAAAAAGTAAGTGCTCAGAAAATTACAAATTTTTCCTTTAAAGCCTGTTTTCCCAAAATGTAAAATTTTTCAATTTATGTACCTTTTTCTCAAAAACTACTTATTATATAATCCTAAAATTTTCAGTGAACCGATTTTTAACATGTTTAAACATTTTAATGGGAGTAATTAGATATATCTTGCAAACTTGTTTAGATATAGCCTTTTTAAACTAAATTTTAGGGAGAAAATTGGACAATTTTTAAAAAATTCATAATTAATTTAATTTTTAACAAAAAACTAAAACCCTACGTTAAAGTGTTATTGATAATACACATAACTCGCTATAAATTTTTATTTATGAGAAGTAAGTAGTTCCTGAGAAAAGGGTACATTAACTTACTTAACTTAACATGGGCTCCCATGGACGCTGCCAGACCTGGAAACTTATAATCTAAATTGTTTCGAAAGAATAGAGAATCGAAAGGTGTAAAACGAGAGTAACAATATTTGTCACAGCAAATTTCTTTCACATGCTTGGACTTATTTTTGATTAACACTCCCTAATAGAAAAATAATTTTTTAAAGGAGATTAGGTCACTCTCTCTTCACAAATAAATGGTACTCTACTTAAGTACCCCACCAGTTCACGGTAAACGTCTTGGTGGCTCTCTGTCCCTTCGGTGTAGCAGACAAGAACAAACTGCTATTGCCTGTTTCCTTAGTGTGGTCACCTTCGAACATTCACCTACCATAATAAAGAAACAGCTTTCCCGACCTATGCTCTGCACACACACGTCAGGCTTCTCCGGGACATATTCATAATTCTTTGGATCTCACATTACAAGATCTAAATGAGTATTCCCTGAAAATTGACTTTCTGGCAGTGAAATATATATGTGTGTGCGTGTGTGTGTAATGATAATTAATAAAAATTAATTACCACTTAATGTTGTGATTCTGTCATATGTATATACATATTTATATTAATTGTAACTATTTAATAAAAAGTAGCGAAAATAAAAAATTTCTTTGTTGATATAAGTAGGAATTGACTTTAAAAAAATTTTATATACTGCTGGCTACCGTAAATGCAACACCAGGAAAGACAAGAGATAGCACAACAACATTTATTTTGTAGATAACATGTTGACAAAAAAAAAAAGTATCAAAAGATTAAATTTATAGATTTCTGTGAAATGTGGTTCCTGCCATAATCAGTAGCCAGAGTAGCCGTCATTGATGGAGATCACCGCTGTCACACGCCTCGGCATTGAGTCAAAGAGACTTTGGATGTGTTCTTGGGATACAGCAGACCAAGCTGCTTCCAAACGTTGCCAAAGTTGATCTGGTGTGGCAACTGGGGGTGTAATTTGAGTCAATCATTGAGCAACCATGGACCACATGTTTTCTATTGGCTAAAGATCCGGAGAGCGAGCCGACCACGAAAGCAATTCAATCTGGTGACTGACGAAGAACCTTTGGACAATGCGTTCCACGTGCGGTCGCGCATTATCCTTTTGAAATATGGCTGTGGCCAAGCCCTGAAGGTAAGGAAGGACAACTGGTTCCAACACCTCGGAGATGTAGCTCTGGCTGTTTAAAGTACCGACAATGCATACTAGAGGAGTGTGCGAGAGTGATATCCAATACCGCCCCATACCATAATGTCCGGTGCAGGAACAGTGTGGCAGTGCATAACGCAGCTTTTCAGCATCCTCTCTCCACGGTGTCTCCACACTCGAATCCGACCACCATGGTGTTACAGACAGATGCGTGGCTCGTCAGTAAAGACAACTTCATTCCCTTCTGCTGCCCACATCCTTCTTTCATCGCACCATTGGCGGATGAAACGTCTGTGGTTCTGCGTCAAGGGTAGACCAAGCAATGGACGTCTTGCGGACAAACCACTCTGCTGTAAACTGCGTCGAATGGAACTCGCAGACACTGAATGATGCGTTACAGAATCAATGTGCTGTGCTACGGTTCGTGATGTGACTGAGCGATCCGTCACTGCCATGCACACAATTTGCCTGCCCTCACGTGAAGTGGTGCACTGAGGTGGATGCGATCAACCATGTCGGTCCGTCGTACCCTCCTGCATCCAACGGTCACATATCTACATTACAGATGTTTGGTTTCGTTCAACACGACTACCAATTTCCCTGAAAGATAAACCACAATCTCGTTAGGCCACTATCCTTCCTCTGTCGAACTCGGATACTTGATCAAAAGCTGATCGCTGTTTTCTACGAGACATAACTGATCGTTTTTTGAAAAAAACACGAGAAAAACACAATTGCTGAACTTGAAATCGTCGAAATCGCCAAGCCTTAAATAGCGCTTTGAGGTGGCACCACAGGCGCACGTGATGTGTGCCTGATGATGTGTTCTAATCATTTGCATATCTCACCTCTGCTAATACATGTTGTTAATTTCATGTTATTTGCCTGCTTCCTTCAGGGTGTTGCATTTACGGTAGCAAGCAGTGTAGTACTTGTTTTAGTAGAAATTTCTGTTAGTATATTTCTCAAACTTTTATTTAAACAAAAAGTTAGAAATTTTATTTCAATTCAGAGAACTATAATTTTTATGAAATATCTATGTTATTTAGAATTCTTGCTTTTAGTATCTCTATACTTTTTCGCACCTGATCGTATTTAGTTTGAATCGATGTTAAACTATTAAATTTAAGAAAATTCATTTTGGTGCAATAAGAGGTTTCTGTTCAGTAAATTTATACCTTTTGTTTTTCAAAAGCTTATGAAAATCATAGTAATTGAAACATCGTGTTTTGTGCACGTACTAAATTTGAATGTTTTGTAGTATTTATTCTTAATTTCTGGCTTATGAAATTTTAAACTACCAGTACGAAAAGCGCTTTGGATACCTATGTCAAGTAGAAGTAATAAAAATTAAAAGAAAAAAAATAGCTTTTCTTTTCTCTCCAAAAGAAAGCAAAACAACGTAAGATTTTAATGCTTACACATCTTAACGCAGCTTTTTTAATAATCTTATTCTTGCTCCACGAGATACGGATATTTAACACGATTGGGAGAGGAGGAGTTGAAATAGCTTTGCACTATTTAGTGTTAAGTAAATGGAATTTCTCATTTCTAATCGCAATCACAGTATTGGCAATGAAAATAAAGCACTACAACAGTGAAACATCTAACTCGTGCTACCTGAAAATTATGAGATCCAATTCATTTCAGCATGAATAACTCGAACTGATAACTCGATTTGAATTCTCTTGATTGCGGAGCACCATGGATTTTATTTTTCTGACTGCCCGCATAATTTCTTTTTCTTAGTTATTTATTATTATTTTATTAGCTCTTGGTACACCAGCTGTATCTTGAATATTTTATCTCTTGTAGCTAGAATGACAACATGTATTATGTGCAAACAAAGGTTGATGGTTTCAAAAAAAGAAAATGTTCACAATATAGGTGAGTGGTCATGGTCACATACTCATGATTGGTCAGATATTAACCATTAAGTTCACAATTTTTTTTAATTTCCATGAAAAATTATATCATGTATTTCTCAAGTAATAATAAAAGGGAAAAATATGAAAAAAATTAAGCAATTTTAAATTGAATTTCAGTCATTTTTTTGTTTGTTGCAGAAGTGCAACATTGCGCAGTAGTGCTGTAAATTATAAAACTTTTTTTATATGAGTATTTTATTATTCATCATAAAATGTTTAAATTTCTTACCTGGTAATTTATTTCGTCAATAAACAAGAGGAAGCATAAAATATAATGGATTCTTTTTATAGCGAAAACACAGTTCTTGAGGCGTCAGAGATTTTTATAATTGTTGTGATTTCTGGAAAAAATGTACTTCCATCTAGTGACAAAATTAGCATGTATTTCGTTGCAGGAATCTTTTTTTCTCAGATAAGTGATTTGTAGGTAATTAAAAAATATTGAGTCCGTTAAATTAAAACAAATCATATGTTGCAGAAATGCAACAGGAGGAAGTTAAGGGTTTGGGGGAAGTTAAGGGGCCATTGTGATGTCCCTCCCCTTGGAAGTACATCTCTCGAAGTATCAGCGTGCTAGAGGTGTAGGATTAGCGAAAGAACTAGGATCAAACATTATCTTAATATGACTTTATTAAGGTATTCAACTTAAACCTTTAACAAATTCAATTATATTAATTAATATGAGAGAATCTATGATGATGAAATACGCAACACACAATAAGACAATATAATTCAGACCACTATCTATAAGTGAACCACCTAATCTCCGATTCTAATATTAAATAATCAATCCTACCTTATATTACAGCTTGGAGTAACGCTCAGTCTTGTCTTTGTATGCAATAGTATGCAACTTGGCGGGTTCCTTCTAATCGAGCACTAATAATAAGTATCCACGTCACGCAGAACTCATTCAAACTTGAAACACGAACTGTAATAACCATCAACTGCCACAAACCACCATCAATTGTCTAACATTCCTTTACATTGTCCTCCCACTTACTCTAAGATCCGATATTTAAAAGTCCGTTCATTTGCATCTTTTGTTCACATTTCATTTCTTGGATTTGGTAAGAAAAGTATTGCCATTAATTCTGGCCCAAAGAACCCAAAAGACTTGTTAAAGAAAAGACGCGTGAGACGTCATAAACTCTTGTGGAAGCTGTTGGATAGCACACAGGGGGAGAGAGAGCTGTCATAAATGAGCAAACATCAAGTTCACAGTATTTATCTTTGTTCTGAATGGTTCTTTGACATCGTCGTAATGTTTGGAGTAAGCCAGCAGCATTGACGGTGATTCCTAGTTGCATTAACTAAACAAGTATCACGACTTTCAGGACGTATTTGATTAACCGGTGAAAAGTCATAACTTGAAGCATTTTGAATTCTGTGTCCAAAGCTTCCAAGCCAATGAGGAGATTCCAAACCTACTTTCAAGTCCATATTGATACGGAGTCATAAATGATTATTGCATTTCCAGGTTCTAATTTAAATAAACAGAATCTCCAAATCATACAAAATTAAAAGTGTATTGAAATTACTGTTACTTTTACTTCATTATGATTTTAAAAAAACATACCTTGTCCTAGACAGGAGACGAGCATTGGGAGGCGCGAGGTGTTTTTGTCTACATGAGGAGTTCGATTTTTGGTTTCTTAATCTGATTCCTCTATGCATCATCTTTTAAACTCAAACATATCACACCGAAGTGTCTCCCCGAAACTCTTTTTTCTGTGGTGCATTCACGTTCTAATTGGGTGAAAGTACCCTCGCATAAATACAAAGCAAATCTTTAAGACAACTTTGACCCTTTGTTATTCTCCAACCTCCCCTCTCTGAGGAATTTTACCATTGCCTGTCAACAAGAATTTAATTAAAAATTACCAAGTACAAGAGACCGTACACAGCACACAGAAGCGTCTCTTCAATATCACACCACTGGCGGAAACATTTTTCGAAGAGAGCATTGGAAAGCTCCTTTACCTATGTGACAAATACACTGCTGGACAATTGCTAAGGACGGATCACAAATTGCTATGTAGCATAACATTAAGCGAGACATGAGGCCTAATAGGATAAAATATAGTTGCCACATTGTTCAGACATTAGAATAAAGAATATTTATTGTTCTGGAAAGTACAAAAGCTGTGAAACATCTGAAAGAAAAAAAATGTTCATTTGATCTGCGTACGGAGAAATGGAACAATGCATCTAAAAGTCAGCAGGCACCTTAAAGAAAGGTATCAGTACGGGATATGTCCCCCGTGGAATGTCATGCAACATTCCACACGTCGTACCATACTTTGCACAACATTATCCAGCAGCTGTTGAGGCAATTTATCCCATTCCACTGTGAGTGCACGGATGAGGGTGTTCTTGTTTGTCGGAGGATAGTTTCGACCAGCAACTTGCCTCCCCAAATTATCCCACACATTTTCAATCGGGTTTAGATCTGGAGAACGCGCTGGCCATACGAGACGTTGAATACCCTCGCTGTCTAGACAATCCTCAACAGCGAGTATTCAATGACATGTTGCGTTGTCGTCCATAAAAACAAATTTATGACCAACAGCACCACGGAAAAGACGAACATGAGGAAGTAGAACTTCTTCAATGTATCGTTGGCCCGTGATAGTCTCATTCGCAACCACATGTAGGCACGTGCGGCCATTGATCATGATGCCGGCCCACACCGTGATACTGCATGTCGGATATCGGTCCTTTTTCTGGATATTTTCTGGACGATAAGCAGTACCACTCTCACGCCAGTTGGCGTTTACAATCCGATGACAGACTGAACCTACTCTCATCTGAGAATAGTACGCATGCCCAGTCCTGTTCAGTCCAATTGTGATGCTCGACACCATTGCAAACGGGCAGTACGGTGCTGTCTGGTCAATGGGACACACACAACAGGTCTGCGTGCGTATAGTCCTCTCCCCTCAAACGTCTGGCAACAGTTTTTCGGGAGATCTGCTTTCCTAAGGCAGCAAGAAACTGATCTGCCACCTGCTGAGCTGTGGTGCACCTGTTCCTTTTGGCTGATAGGACGATATATCTGTCTTCTGCAGGCGTCGTACTTCTAACACGACCTCCCCGTGCCGTCTACTACACATTCCAGTAGTTTTAAATGACTTCCACAGCCGTGAAACAACGCTGTGAGCGATGTCGAACTCCTGGCAACATCTGTCATTTTTCGCCCTTCTTCGATTTTTCCAATAATTCGGACACGCATAAAATCATCTATGTGATGTCGGGAAGACATGCCAAAAATTTTAAGTTTGTCTATTAAATCTTTCCTGTAAAACTTTGACTTGAAACAACAACTGTCCACACGCGTCAAAACCTTTAAAGCTTTTATGAACGCTATCATGTTATGAACAGACGTGGAAAAAAATTTGCATACTCATACTTCTTCTTACTAATATCCCGCGCTTATTCTAATTTTCCACATTTTACTTCCTTTCATTTTGTGGTTGCTATGGATGATAGTGTTATCCGTCCTTAGCAATTGTCCAGCAGTGTATTTGATTTTTCATGGCGATTATATCGATGAATAATCCTGTTTACTCATATTTTTTGGTATTAAATTCATTCATTTTTAAATTTTTATCCTTTTCGAGGCTAATCGGGGGTTAGAAACACTTCTTTTGTATAAACTGAAAAATTTAAGTTTTAATAGTAGCTGATAATCACATTTTTTGGGTCATGTATAAGCCACCAATGTTGCCCCTGCCCCTTACTATTTGCGGTAATGTCGCGTGATCTTACTAAGAATACGCATTGTAAATTAATATTTTAGAATGCATTGTTTTAGTTTGTACCATTACATATGGATATATTTAGTAATCTTTTTTCTGGTGTTTTTAAGTACGATGTGAATTTTTCTTAGTATGAAGTATTCTTGATTTTTTCTCATCCTTGGAAATTTTTGATTAATAGCTGGATTTGTATTTAATCCATAGTATTTTTAATTAATAGTGCTTTGTTAATTGTTGTATAAAAGAAAAAATAAAATTATTTATTTTGAACTACCCGCACATTTGAATGATAATTCCTAATCTAAAAACAGAATGTACATTTGAACCTAATCAAAAACCAACAAAATTTGTTTACAACACAAATTTTTATTAAAAATACTACATATTCATCGATACTTTTGCGGAAGAGTGATCAACAATAAATACTCTCCGTTATCTTCAGTCTTTCCTTGGAGACTAATGATGTTTTTAGCCACCAAAGAGAGCTATTGTTGTAGCTAAGATGATTATTCTTGCTACCAATAAATTGGTCATTCAAATCACTTTTTAATTTTTTATATGTTATAATTCACCCGTGTATTCTCTAATATTGAACTTAAATTTAAAAGTACTGCTGTTTGATTAGCCAGGAGAATTCATAAATTACCAAATGCTGCTATCAACACTAGACGAAATATCAATAGTTGCGAATGTATCCTGTCGTTCTCTGTGTGGTTTTTCGAAAAAGCAATTGAAAGAAAATCAGTGACAACCATCAGTAAGTAGATTTATTTGTACATATTTTGTGTTTCGTCATCAGATGTGTTCGTCTGTCTAACGGAAAAAGTAACTTAAAAGTATATTATGCCAATGAAACAATTCTTTTTTTTTTATGTTTTTTTTTCGAATGAAGCCCTTTTTCAATTCCTACTATTAGCTCTCTCTATATATATATATTTATTTATTTATATATTTATCTTGTTCACAGATTTTCAATCATTAATAAAATACTTTCTATTCATTCAATTAAGTTCAAATAAATTTTCTTAAATTTAAAGTGGATGACACTTGATGTTAATATAGTTTTTTCAAATATTAATTAATTAAATTAACCTTAATTAATTACCGAATTTTGACGTCAACTTAGACTTGTCTCTATTGTTTTAACAATATAACTGTTAAAACGAAGACAAAAGTTGGCCTCCAAAACCTGTTTTTCAGCCAAACCAGGTGAGCATTGTTTCAACAATGCAGACAAATCATGCTCTTATTTCAATTCCTACTATTAGTTCACTCTCTCCCTATACATATATTTAATTATGTATATATTTCTTATTCAAATTTTCATTCGTAATGAAATACTTTCTATTCATCCATTCAAAGTAGGAATTGATTTTAAAAACTTTTTTTCATATTACTTGTTAATTGAATAATCATTGAAGTGAACAGTTAATTGAATAAACTTTCCTTTCCAAAATTTTGCATACAACAATTATATAAAATGTGGCTCAAAGTCAGGAAGTAAAATGTCAACTTAATTGGTCGATCAGGTCATTTAAACATGTTTTTATGCTTTTTATCATTCTACTTCATTATTCTATAGATTAGTTTTCCTAATAAGAGTTTAGATTACGTAAAAGTTTGATTTTTTATGATTACAATGATTGATAATTTTATGATTACACATGTTGTGATATCCCTCCCTTTGGAGAACATCTCTCGGAGTATCAGCGTGAGTTAGAGGTGTAGGATTAACGGAAGAACTAGAGGCATACATAATCTTAATATATCTTTATTAAGATTTTCAACTTTAACTTCTACAAATTAAATTATAATAATTAATGTAAGAGAATTTACGATGGCAAAATACGCAACACACAATATAGATAGATAGATAGATAGATAGATAGATAGATAATAACTACTTAACCTAACTCGGACCACTATCAATAACTGAATCGCCTAAACTCAATTCTAATACAATCACTGATTCTAATATTAAATATTCTATCCTTCCTTGTTGTAGTCTGGAGAATCAATCACTAATATCCTAAAGGCAATCTTGTATTTACTTCCATGCACTGGTATGCACCTTGGTTCTCTATATCTTTAACAATTATAACTTCTAATCACCACCAAGTAACCTTATCCAAACTTGAACCACGAACTATATTAACATTCCTCTACTTGCCATCAACTGCAACAAATTGCCATCTCGCTTACTCTAAGTTCCGATATTTAAAAGCTTGTTAATTTGCATCTTTCATTCACACTTCACTTCTTGGATTTGGTTGGAAAAGAGTTGCCATTAATTCTGTCCCAAAGAACCCAAAAGACATGTTAAAGAAAAGATGCGTGAGCCCGTAACAATGATTTTATGACATTTTGATGAAAAGGGAGCTGTAAATACTGATCTACGCATAACTAATACAATTTTGACTTTAATTGAGACAAAGTATTATCTTTTATTGTTTCTCTATTTTATGCCAATCAATAATTCATTAAAGGAACCTATGAAACAAGAAACATTCCTTGTCATAGATGACGAAAATAAAGTATTTTTTTCCCTCGGAGTGAAGGAATCGGACATGTTTTTCACTCAGCAACATCACGTCCCTGGAGGTGTAAAAAAGATGATATTATCCTCAAGCCAGCTTGTAATACACACTAACACATCAGAGGTGATAAGGAAGTAACGTCTTTTTCTTGCTGCCATTGCTTGTAATCTTCTTGACACGAAAGATTTCTCTTTCTAAAGAAATTGGCTTTTTTTATGTTTGGATTACGTGTTCACCCTTTTCCCAAAAAGAGGCTTATTTTCTAAGAATCACTGACTATTTGGATATGTATGAAAGATGTTATGTAATATATAACAGACGAAACTTTTTCCCCTTGTCGTATGATATTTGATATTTGTTTAATTAATTTTCTTTAAAGATCTATAAAAAAAGATAATTCATTAATGAATGTGAGTATTAATCTTAGATTATCTGAAGAAAGTATTTAAAAGAAAACATATCTTGACGTTGATATTATTACCAGTATGAAAATAGTTTTAAATTCCGGGTGGTGTGTCATTTAAACACAAAGACATGTAAGCTATTTTTTTTTCAATTCCTGCTATTAGGTCACACTCACTATATATTTATTTTTTTATTTATATTGGTGGAATTTTCAATCGTTAATAAAATACATTTTAAAGCGTTCAATTGAGCTAAAATTTTATATGCATGATTATTTTGGATGACAATACAATAATTTAATTATAAAAAATTAATTGATTAAAATTGATTATTTAAAGAATTACAAATACAGCCCCATTGACATCATTTTTGGCGACTTAGCGACCCTTTTGGCAACTTGTGTTAAAACTTGAAAAGGTTTTTTACTCACGTTTTAAAGCATTCAGTTGAACTGAAATTTTATATACACGATTATTTTGGATGACAATACGATACTTTAATGATAATGAATAAAAATTAATTGCCACTTAATGCTGTGGTTCTGTCATATGTATACACATATTTATATTAATTGTAACTATTTAATAAAAAGTAGCTAAAATAAAAAATTTCTTTGTTGGTCTAAGTAGGAATTGACTAAAATTTCTTTTTATATTACTTGTGTGTTAATCTGTAAGTTATGATGGTCTCTTTACGCTTATAACATCTCTATCTCTTTGTCTGGTGTTAATTAGACACACTTCAACAACTTCAATCGATCTAATTCAAATTCAATGCTTCCGTGCGATGGCTCTATTGTGTTGTAAGTCAGCATTTCTCAAACTGTGGGGTGCGCCTCGTAGGGAGGGGGATAGCTCTGCCAGGGTGCGTGATCATATTGAAAAGTGGAAAAAAAGAAAGCTTATTTTAAAAAAATATTAATGTACGGAAAGTAAACAAACAAAATACATTCTAACATAATAAAAAATAAATAAGATATATGCTATATATACACTGGTACAATACACTTGTAAATGTATCATTACTAAGTAATGTATTTTATAATTAATTTACCAATGACTCCATGAGCTTGTCATATATAAAATTATATACAAAAATTAACACTTATTGTTCAGTGTACGTAATGTAAATGTAGAGCGCCCTCTAGCGCTCAGAGTGTCCTAACAATCTGTGTAACCTCTGACTCCATCACGTAAGGAGTCGAAACGAGCGAGCTGAGCAACAAGTAAAAAACTACAGTCCACTTACTGAGAGAGAACTTTTACTGAGAGTTTTACTTTTGTGTACCTTAACATTTTGGTCCGTCGAGCCGAGAGACCTATGCATTGAAAATACGAGGTATGTGCTGTAGTTTTTTTGACTTTCGTTAAAAAAATCGAACTTTAAACTTTAACGATGTTTAAAGAAGCAAAAAAAAAGAAGACTTGAGGCGAATCGCTTCTGAATTAGAGTTGTCTGTGAGTGATAAATTAACTGTTTTAGACTTCATGGATCTTATAAAAACTGTGATAGATACAAAAACGATCCTGATTCAGTGCATGAGTTAGCAAATTTAATTATCGAAGAAAGAAGTATGACGAAAGTCAACAATTAGAGCTAAAAAATAAGAGAAAATCTAAGCTTGATTTAGAGATATGCGAGAATACGAGCAAATGATAAAGACAATAATACTGAAGTTAATTGTAATGATTCTTTCTGTGGATTCTTTAATTAAAAAGTATCCGCATACTTACAGTGAAAATTCCCGACAAACCTGAGGGATGGAGTTACTTTTTTTATCATTAGAACGTGCATTTGCAGCCAAAAGTGTAACTGATAACTTTAAGCCTGAGATTTTGTTAAATTTATTAGAGAAAAGCTGCAAATATCATATATATCTGAACGATGAGGATCTTTAAAAATTATGATAAAATAAAGTCCATAATACTCC
Organism: Trichonephila clavipes; assembly: GCA_019973935.1. Taxonomy (NCBI): domain Eukaryota; kingdom Metazoa; phylum Arthropoda; class Arachnida; order Araneae; family Nephilidae; genus Trichonephila; species Trichonephila clavipes. The sequence goes on along the minus strand of BMAU01014395.1, from coordinate 3,207 downwards.
AAGAATTTGAGCCAACTCCTCAATCGTGTTTAGAGAATTTTAAAAAGCAACACGGGGCAAAAATTGTGAATCCCATGTCCAGTTTGCGAGTAGATTAACAACAAATTGGGAATACTATTTAAAATTGAGAAATGTTTCAAATTTCTGAGGTATTAAAACAATTAATAGTTTCAGACAAAATATTTAGTACTTTTAGATAAAAGAAACCGCATCGCATATTAGTGTCAGACAAGCAGATAAATGGTTTGATCCTTTAACGTTGGTAAAAGAAATTGATTTATTTTATTCATCGCGAGGAAAACACTGAGTGAGAATATTAATTATTGTCGCAAAAATCAAAATTCTAAAAATATGTCTAGAGTATTTTTCTCAGATGTCAAGGGAAAAAAATGTGTTTTGTGTCAATCTGATAGTCATTTTTTAAATAAATGTCCTCAATATAAGCAATTATCAGTAAATAAACGGGTAGAACTTGTTAAAAATAATTCCTTGTGTTTTAATTGTTTTAAATTTGCATAGAGTCAAGTTTTGTAAATCTAAAGTTCTTTGTAAATGCTGCAAAAAAAAGCATCATTCTTCCTTGTGTTTGAGACCAAATTTTACGAGTGAAAGGGTCATTCAACCCTTCGGCTGGGGGGCAGAAAGAGCTGAAACAGAGGAATCCCTCGATGGGTCAACTTTCAGCGAGCGTCTGTGTTCAAACCATAAATTACATAGGGGAGATTGAAAGAGGTGTCTTCTCAGGTGTAAGAGATCTGTTTACTGCAACGAGTTACGTAAAATCGAAATCCGTTTTACTTTCAACCGCGATTTGTTTCAATAGAGATTCCTTTGGGAAAATGCAGGAAGTCAGAGCGCTGTTGGACGGTGGTTCAACAAGCAATTTTATTTCGCAACAGTGTGTGAATAGACTCAATTTAAAAAAGAGAGAAAATAAACATTTTAGTTTCAGGATTAGCCGATTCCAGAGTTAACGATTAAATCGCGCGTTAATGCAACAATTGCAAATAGAGGAAATAGTTATGAAACTAATGCAGACTTTTTTGTAGTGCCTGAATTACGAGATGCAGTTCCTTCTCAACCATTTCAACGTTGGTTTGTGTAATTTCAGTAGGAGAATTAATGGATGTTTCAACATTCGAAATATTGATTTATTGTTAGGGAGCAGAAATCTTTTGTGAAATTCTTTACCCAGGACAAGACAAATCTTTTAAATACAAAATTAATTTTGCTAGAATACAGTCTTCAAGCTATATTGCAGTGGGAGTATTCCAGTTTTAAAATGAAAATAAACCTCACTGTGGGTTAATCAAAGATAATGTCCCAGTTTAAAGAAAGACAATGAGGAGATTTTGGGAAATCGAAAATGTTGAACCTGAGAAAATAAAAATAAGGAAACGATAATTTGTGAGGCATTTTTCAAAATCATACTGAGAGATAGTACGGGAAGATATATAGTATCTAACACCATTTAAAAGGATCAAATTGTTTAGGCCAGTCAAAGATATTGCCCTTAAAAAATTAAATTCTTTATGGAATGGGGTCAGGCAGTGACCTAACTATTTAAAATTATATAAATTTTTTTTTTTTAAAGAGTATAAAGAGCTAGGCCATATGCAAGAGGTGAACGAGAGAGTGTGGAATGTCTTTTCATACCACATCTTAAGGTGTTTATCGCTCTGATAAAAAACAAATAAAATCAAATTAGTTTTTAACAAATGAGTTGAACTACAAACGGTTATTCTTTAAACTCTACATGCAATGGGGGAGTTGCTCAAAATGACCTTTTTCAATAATGGTTCGCTGTAGAAAACACACATATTTGCATTCTGTTGGACTTTGCAAAATATATCGATGATTTGGATTAATCCAGATCAGCGTAAACTTCAGCGCATTCGGAGAAGAAATTTTGCTGGACGAATAATAAAGCTGATTGAGATCAGCTGCAGCGACCTATGGAACAACGAGTGCACCATTTTTAGCATTTGCATGCGCTAAACAATTAGCCTCGATGAAACGGGAGTTTTCCATTAGGATAATACCAGTTGTGATGAGTGACATGTACATTAGTGATCAGAGACCAGTGCAGAACCTTATTAAAAACAAAAGAACTGAAAAATCAACTGATCCAATATCTTCGCTAAAGGAGGTATGGTTTTCAAGTCGTGCGGAAATAATACGGGATATTGATTTAAGGATTCCGAGAACATGATTACAAGATTCATCTGAGATAAGAAGTCGTGGGCGTTTATTGGACCCCAAGCATGATTGCTTTCTCATTCGAGTAAAAATAGACTTTTTGAATTAAATACCAAACGGGATGTTTTATCCAACCATCGCCAGGATATATGATCCTCAGGTCTTTTAGGTCCTTTGGTGGCGGCGAAAATCTTCCTTCAAAAATTGGATGCTAAGGAATTGATTGGACGTATTTGCTTCCAGATACAATCAATAGAGAATGGCGACAATTTGTCGAATCACTTCAGGTAGTAAATGGCATTCAACATCAATCGATGCATTGTGGTAGAGCGGCGGAAGTGTGATCGAGCTGCATGGATTCTCCGACGCGTCCCAGAAGTCAGCATATGGAGCTGTCGTCTACTGCAAATCCATAGCACCTCAGATGGAAAGATGCTTGATCATCTGTGCCAGTAAATCTTAAGTTGCGCCTACTACCAAGCAAACAACGATTCAGACTTGACTAACGCCGCTGTGCTGTTAGCAAAACAGACATCATCGTGTCAGCAAGCTTTGAAATTAAATGTGACTAATACTTTTCTTTGGGTGGCTCCATGATAGTTTTGTCATGGATAAGGAAGGTCATATCAACTAGGCCTTTAAGCTTTGTTGCTGGGATTGCTACAATCCAGGAGATGACTTCCAGTGAGCAATGTGGATATGTGGCAACAGAGGACAATCCTGCCGACTTCGTTTCAGAGGAATGGATTATCTAAAACTTAAAACCTGTGAGTTGTGGTGGAATGGTCCTAAATTTCTGATGAGCAACCAGTACCCACAACGACAAATTCCTGTTACGATGATCAGGATCAGGGTGAACTTAAAAACTGAAGTGGCTTTCTAACTTTTCTTGATTCACTACTACTCTTTAGTAATAATTTACTTAACCTTAGTAATGACTATTTTTAAAATTATTCTGTGTATCTGTTTTGTTGTAGATTTGGTTTATAATTGAGGCAATACTGTGAC
>BMAU01014393.1:0-11735 GCA_019973935.1 Trichonephila clavipes | reverse complement strand
CGTTAAGAGGTCACAAGGGTGTTAAAAATGTTTCGAGAGCACAAAATACTAAACAATGTACGTATCAGAAATAATTCTTTGAGGATTGAAATGAAATACTGTGATTCTTTTACACATTTTCTTATAAAGGAATAGAGTATCAAAAAAGTATAAAATATCTAAAATATAATCCTATAGAATTTTTAAAGAAATAATAAGCACACATAAAAATAAAGAAAAATTTACGTGAAAGAAAAACAAATAGTAAGTTTTACGACGGCAAGGCATGATATTTCTGCAATAATAATTCTAACCACTAGCAATAAGCGTTGATTTATGGAAGTCAAATATATCCATATTACATGCTAGCCTATCTTAAGTGTAAATAAAATAAGAAAATAATATTTTAAAAATGATAATAGCCATTTTAAAAATTTTTTAAAAAGTCAATTTTTGTTGAAATATTCTAAAAATAAAAATTTGTAATACTATAAATAGCTAGGATTTAAAGATTGTTTATAATTCTGTAAAGTTTTATGCATCAAAGTATGATAGTTTTTGAAACGCAACGCCGCGCGTGTAAATTGCTCTAGCAAAACACAGCACCCAGGAGGAAAAAGGGCTTTTAAAGTTTCAAAATTGAATTTGAGAAAATAAATCTTAAAACTTACACGCCAGCAGGCTCCAGGATCATGGCCATAAACCTTCCTGTTCCCTGAAACAGCTCAATTTCTTGACTCTTTTGATTTTCTTGGCTCATGCGAGCTTGGGCAAGAGCTGATTTCTAAGTTCGCCTCTGACTTGACGTAAAGATCTCGACGACTGTGGTGTGTATTTGTCTGTTCTAGAAAGAGACACCTACAAACATTTCATGTTAATTTTCAAGCCAAATTTCTTAAAAATAGTAATAAGTATTTGATTTCCATCATTAAAAACACTGGTTGCTAGATTTGTAGCAATCTCTGCAACCCGAAGACTAGAACCAATCGTCTTAGGACAAAACTTCCAAGAATTAATGAGATTACCTCCCCTAAACATTTTCTTCAAGAGTAAAGCCGGATGAGATAAGTCTGCAAATACGGGCTTAATTACATCTCGAAACAGGCTCTTAGCAGCAACTGAAGGGTTTGTGTTTATAATTTTGTAAATTATTATTAATTGTGGCATTATATATATACTTACACCATGTATTTGGATTTGTAGGACAAAACCGGTGCAGTCATGGTTCAACATCAGTAAAGCTGCAAGAATGACCCCCCAAACAGCCCAAATGGCTTTCCGCATTCCCTTTACACTAGTAGAATTGCATCGAATAGAATTACCATAGTAACGCGCAGTTTATCAATTAGAACGCATATCGTGTTAACCCTACCTTTACCGCCAATAGTTTTACCATCAGGATAATTATATTTACTTCATATACCAAATTAGGCTTCCCCCATGTCCCGAAAACCCATTCTCTTTATCATGCTCCTACGATGATTCATATTTTCTGAATAAGATGCTCATCAACGCGCATGGCTTCGTTTTCAGAAAGAAAGCATCGAATGTTTGTGTCGCTTACATCTCCTACTGTAGTTCTTCGAGATATTTCAGGTTGTGAAGCTTCTTCTGATCGATTAAAAAAATCACAGAATATCCCGTCAACCTCCATCTTGCCTGGCAGAGCCAGAATAGTTTTTTCTGCATGGAAATCTTATGCGCTTTCCTCTTGCCACCTTATTGTACTTTTGATACCAAACTTTTTACCCCTTTATAATCTTTCGCATGCCCTTTTGCAAAAGGCGAGGACAACACTTCCTATCCAAAACCTTACCTGTTTCGGCCCATATTACAGTACATTACTCCAATCAACGATGAATGTCCTCTCGTCTTCCAGGTACCATCACCACTTACCGATGCAAGGTTATCCGGTGACTGAGGAATTTTCTTCGACAGCCGCCTTCTCATGCTTTCTTCAGCGACTTCCCCTTCATAAAAACGTGAAAAAGTTTATGAGCAATAAGGCTATCGTGCGATTCTCTTTGTTCAACAGGATTAAGGAAGACTCATTGGCAGCACAAAGGCCTTTAGCCTGACTCTCAACCTTGGCCTCATGCATCTCATTACTAAAATAGATCTTCTGTTAATTTCTGGAGCATTATTTTTATTACCAGTGTTTTCACAGCTTGAAAAAGTAAAAACACACTCCCCACAAGCTTTACAACGTATTTCAAAATTCGAATAGCAAAGCCACGCAGTGGACTTCTCATTAATTGTTAATGGTTTATGGCATTTTAAACAGATCATAAGATACTTGATAAAAATAGAGCTAAAAAGTTGAAATAAAGAAAATCAAAAAAAAATGCTGATGATCCTTTTTGAAGTTTTTCACTTACCTTAACAAGATTTGATCTTTAATGAAGCCCGAATTCCTGAGATTTTATTACTGGAAGCTTTACTACTTGCTATCTCTCCTTCTCTGCAGCATATGTATGAAAACAAACCTTCATGAATTGGTTCCCTCTCAATCTTCTTTTCGTGCAGGACGCTTCACCTGAAGGTCTACGATGAGAAGCATTTTCCATTTCAGACCATAAAAGTGATCACTTTCATATATTTACGATGTCGTGGCGGAGATAAAAGCGGGATTAGCACAAAAGACTTTCGCTTTTATACCGGCAGTGAAGGTCGCGTGACTCCTTTGTAACAAGAGCTGCGATTGGTTCAAATGGGTGGGAAAGAGATTGCTTATGTAATAGTACTATTTGATTACGATTAAGATTAGAGAGTTAGTTTTTAACCAAAGAATTAAAAGCTTACTTAAAGATTATTAAAAAAGTTAATTAAAAGGATACTGGAGAGAAATATTACACACACATATATAGAGAGTAAATTCTCTAATAATGAGAGATGAACATTAATCAAACAAAACCGAAAGAAATTGAGATTGTAAGAAAAAAGACACACATAAAAGGACATGTGAGAAATTTAAATTAATAGGATTAAGAACATAAAAAAATGGATGCTACAGTATATATAAGCATTACTGACTTAGGACAACTTATATATAAAATAATTTATATAAAAGTGGGGTTGAACATGTTTATATATATTTGTTTATTTAAGTATATATATGTATATATCTTGTTCAAATTTTTAATCGTTAATAAAATAATTTCTATTTATCTAATAAAAATTCAAATAATTTTTTAAACTTGTAGTGGATGACATTTGATGTTAATAAAATTTTTTTTCAAATATTACTTCATTAATTCAAGGGTCTCAAGGGTGTTAAATTTTTCTAGGGGTTGAAAATATAAACAATTTTCAAACAGGTATAATTTTTTTAAAATTTAAATTAAATAATTCGAATCTTTTTTACACACATTATTTATATAAATGGAGCTTCAGAAAAGTGTAAAATGTTTAAAAATAGAATCATAATTTTTTTAAAAATTATAAACATATGAAAATAAACAACATTTAAAAAATATAATAATAAATTATATTTTTAAAATATAAAATTAGTTTTAAAATTTTAAAAACTTCAACTTTTTAAATGTTTTGAAATACAAACTATATGTTATTCTTAAATGATGTAGGGTTTAAGAGTATGATACATTTTATAATTCTATAAAGTTTTGTATCAGTGGTGTTATTTTTAGAATAGCGTGCGCAACGCAAAATTACTTAATATTTATGACACAAGAATATTCATATGCATATAATTTCTAAAAATAATAATTATATTTCAAACATTTTTATACCTTTTTAGCCACAGCCCTTTGTAATGATAATGTTGTAAAAGATTCGAACTACTTCTCATTTAAATTTAGAAGAATTATACTTGTTTGAAATTTGTTTAAATTTTCACTCTCGAGACAAAATTAACTCCCCTGAGACCCCCTAAATTTAATTACTGCTGTTTCCCCACGCTAACAAAGATTTGTAACAAGGTTGTTGCAATGCTGTGGAATTGTTAAAACAGTGACAAAGGATTGGCGTCGAAAGCCGGTGTGATTGTTACAACAATGCAGACATATCATGCTTTTCAATCTCTACTATTAGTTCACTGTCTCCTATATATATATATGTATATATATACATATATACACACACAGTGGTGGCAAACAATTGGGGACACTCTAAAAATTGTCATATTTTTAAGTTTGTATGCTTATATAAAATGTTGCAGAAGAAGCAAAGTATTTTATATATATATATCATTTAAGACAATATAATACTAAATTCAATACAAAAAAAAAAGTGAAATACTTGTAACGTAAAAAAAAAGTTATGCTACAATAACTATCGACCCATACATTAGAGTACTAATGATAGCAGTGAAGCTATCAGTACTTAGTAGGATGGCCTTTATTTTTATGCAGCTTCAAATCGATGATTCATTGAGCCAAAAGATAGATTTAAGCTCACTTATTCGTTATTACCTGATGCTAGAAAACCATCATATCCTCAATTAGTTCCTTCTTATTTCATGGTACCTTATCGGACAAGAGTTTTTAAACAGTGCCAACAGTTTTGAAAGGATTGAGGTCAGGATTGTTTCTGGACAACAATGATGTTTAATCCAAAAGCAATGACATCAAATGAAATGGTAGATTGAGCACATGTGGGATAAGAAAATGGTATTTCTTATGTTAAAATTACAGTTGGGAAGTTCAGTGAATACATCTGGAGACTCAAGGTTTTGTTTAAGATGTCCGGGACAAATTTAATACAAAAAAAAAAAGTAAGAAAATGCCGAAAAGGTACACCACATATGTTGATGACAGAAGAACAAAAAACTAGGTCTCCAAAATAAAAGAATGTCATGGACAGCCATCAGAAGTTTTCTGAGTGATGCTGGTATTTCTATCAGTTCAAACAATCAAGAGAAGATTAGCAGATGTAAGACTAAAAGGTAGCATTCCAGGAAAAAGGCCATATCTAATTTACAACACTCTAAAAAGGGCTACAGTGGGCAATAGAATACAAGAATTGGATAAAATAATTATTGGTTACGAGCCATATGAATAGATGAAACGAAAATATCGTTATTCGGTAGTGATAGCCTAAAATAAAAACGAAGAACAGCAGAATGGTACATCCTGATTGCTCCAAGAAACTGTGAAGTAATTTCCACAAATATTCATTATTTAGTCATGCATATAAACAAATGGTATCGATGTGAGTTGAAATTATAAAATTCATTGACACCTATTCCAGAGAACCCAAACATCTACCCTTTATAAAGAGGGTCTATATAATACCAACAATGCTTCATTTATTTTTTTATCAAGATTCTGCCCTCCTACACAGTAAAAGTAATTGAAATATTGGAAACGTTCAAAGATCATTGAGTTGTTGTCCTGAACAGGAAACACACAGTCTTGACCTCAATCCTATTGAAAATTTCTGGCAACGTTTGAGAACTGTGATCCGAATGAGGTACACGCTATATAAAAATGAACTAATTGAAGCTATAATTATTTTCTGGCATTATATAATAGTTAATGAAGAGCTTGAAACTATTTCCAGCTAAATGAAACGTCGATGGAAGTTGTAATACAAAATGAAGTCTGCCCCCTCTAAGCACTGATAACTTACAGCTATCGTAGAGTATTTAATTCAGCATCCATAGTTATTGTTGCTTTTTTCAATATATGAATTTTGTTTTGTGCATTAAATTTATGATTAAATTCTCTTTAAAATGATATAAAATACTCAACATTTGTGTGCAACGTAAAATTTTCTATAAACATACAAATGTGAAACTCATAACAATTTAAAACATAGTGTCCAGAGTTTTGGCACAATATATATATATATACATAGGATATATGAGAGTTGCTGTGCTGGTTGCTACTGGTGTATATATATATATATATATATATCATATATATGGTGGCCAAAACTATATATATATAGTATAAATCTCTACAAACAAGAGATAAAAAGCATTTATCAATCACATTCGAAAAAACTTAGAGATAGTAAAGAGATCATACAATGAAGGACACTAGATTAAAAATTATAAAATGGATGATGCAGCATTATAAACATTGCTGACTTTAGGACAGCTAATATATAAGAATAATTTATATAAAGGTGGGGTTGAATATGTTTTTGGCCAGTCAACCTCCCTTATGTAAATAATACTGAGCAAAACCTATTGAAAGTCAAATGGATAGGAATATCTAAATCCATTACAAAAATAGAGGTGAATTTCCTCAAAATTGCACTTGAAAATATTAAGCCCGCGGTAAATCTGAGTGCAATAAATGTTATTGCCAGATTCTGGACCCTAATGTAGATTCAAAGCATGTGAATGTCTGGAAATGTAGCACTTAACAAAAAATATAAAAAGAATAGAAACAAAATTAATAAAAGAGTTACAAAAAATACCAAAACTTTAGTGACACTAGAGTATACATGAATTAAACTAATAATAAGTAATTTTAACCTAGCAGTAGAATATGGAGGTAACTATAACTATGAAATGTGTAAATTTATAGTATTAAATCACCATGAATGCAACACCATGAATTTATTAGTACAAATTAATGACGAAATTTTTACAGCAAAAGAACAATATTAAGTATCCGAAATCAGTATTTGGGTGCTACTACGCTCTGCAGTAAGGGGTTGCCATACGACGTGGCATCGAGTTAAACAGAATTTGAATGTTTGCTTGTGGAAAAGAATGCCATATATTGCTATGTATACTTAGCAAAATTTTCGTCTGTGGAGCTACAGGACGCGGATCATGAGCGAGATGCGACCACCTAAATCCCAATCGCGTAAAGAGAAGACTTGATTCGTGGCGAATAAGGAGGCCAAGGAAGAAATTGCATGTGTTGGGCTGAAAAGGAAGTCTCGAACAGTCTTTTGCAACATGAGGGCTATGCATTATCCTGCTTGAAAGATAGCTCCAAAGAATGACTTCTGGCTGTGGCATTTCACACGGACGTACCTGTTGCTATTTACATTACCCTCATTTCGTAGCAAAGGAATTGGATCGATCCGTCAAAGCAGGAAACCTTGCGCCCTAAACCATAAATCTGAGGTGTTAGGTCACTATGTCGTTTAATAATCGTGATCCCCAATGCAGCGTTAACCCGACATGCGAGTGTCTAACACAAATCGTGACTCGTCAAGGTCCACAAATTTGAAGCGCTGATTCACCTTATGAAAGAACAACTTGAGGTGTCAATCAGCTTGCCAGGCTCTGCATGCTCCTGAGCCCAATGCAAACGCAGTCGTCGATGGTTGTCCGTGAGAAATCCTGTATATTTAGAGGGACGTGCAAAACAAATCGTGTAAAAAATACATGCGACATATGGTAAATTTGGGGACTTGTTCCTCAATGTTAAAAATCATGTAAGAGAAAATATATCTTACTATTGCCCCCAAAAAATGTGCTAATAGAAGTTATATTAAAATCCATGTAACAAATTAATAAAAGCAAAACAATCCATTTTTATTACGAAAAAGAATTAAAATTAGTGTACACTAGAAATTCAGTCTTATAATTACAAACAACATGTATAAATTCAAATTGATATTAGGGATTCATTTATTACTAACAATTGTTCAAAGCTACTTGATAACCAGCCTGCATGTTTTTAGGAACTGTATTAAAAATGCTATCATTAGTAGGTAAGTCAGATTTGTCTATCACAACTGTCGGTTTCAATTCAAATGAAGAATTTCGTTCGTTATTAAGAGCTTCAGATTTTTTCTTCTTATTGTTACAAAGTCTGTTATTAGCAGCTGTTTTTTGTAAGTTACTTAAATTTAAGTTACTCATCCAAGTTACTTATATGATTCTGGATAATCTGCTACAAAAAGTTTAAGATTAAAATGAAATTTTAATGTACGTTCTATCTCAGGATCATGGGTTTAGAAAATGTTGTTTCATACTAGCAACAAATTTCAAACCCTCACGAATTAAATCAGCTGTTAATAGCTTAACTTCTCGTTAGATTTAATCGTTATCAACTTCACCATATTTTCTTGGGATTCATGGTGAACAAAAAGCTTTGCAAAAAAAAAAAAATCGTTAAATTCGTGTATTGTATTATTTCTAAATCGTGCAAAAAAAGAGTTCGGTATATATATATATATATATATATATATATATATATATATATATATATATATATATATATATATATATATATATATATATATATATATATATATATATATATGTATATATATATATATATATGTATATATATATGTATGTATATATATATATACATAGGAAAATATATATATAGGAAAATGACAGCAACTTTAGACTGATATAAAAATTTACTTAACAATGATTGCTGAAATAGTTAAAGATGCATTATACACCAAAGAAGACGACTTTCTCCTAAGTCTAGTGTTTAGCATGTATAGGCATCCATTTGAATGATTTCTCGTGCTGTGCCTTGTAGGGCATTATTGGCGGGGTGGGACGTCCATGTGGATTGCTCCACTCGACGTAACAGGGAAAGGATGCAATAATTGCACATATCTAACCCTCTCTCTCTCTCTCTCTCTCTCTATATATATATATATATATATATATATATATATATATATATATATATATATAAGTATAATTAAATTAGATTTAAAATTAAATACCCTATATAGCACTTAACATTTGCTTTCCAGTACATCTCTCTTCAAGTATTAAATTTATCACCCAATTATTTCTCAGAAACAGATGGCCTAACCACTAAATATTTCTAATTCCAGATTATTATATTTAATAGCCTATATGTCAGCATTAGTTTTGAAGTACGCATAAAATACAAGATACTTCACACATCTGGCTTAAGTGGAAAAAACACTTAGATTTTACATTGGCGTCCTTTTTCTCTTACCGTCGTAGAGAACTCATGAAATAAAGATCTTTTTTAAAAAAAATAAAGACTGATTCTGACTTAAAACACTACAGAATTAAAGTCGACAGGATATTTTTAAATTACAATTTTTTAAAATTAAAGAATTTTAAAAAACGAACGCAAGTATGGCAGCTATCGAGATAAGTGCTGTAAATAATGATTACAGGACTCCGTTGAACGATATTTCTCTCTGCGCTAAAGGGACCGAATTGCCGTGGTGAAAGAAATGTTCTAATGGCGAAGAAAAAAAAATGTAAAATGCGCTGCTCCCATCGCGAAACAAAAGATGTACAATTATACCGTGAATTTGACAAACATCGCGTGTGTGAATCTAATATTGAAGGACCAACATCGAAAAAATTACTAATGTAAATCAAGGGACAACAAAATGTGGATTACCTTAGACGAAATTTTCTGCCAGTAAGAAATAAAGATTAGTGAAATAAATAGTTTTCTTTTAGTAACATTGAAGTGACTGAGTTTTGCTTAACAAGATTTTCGTAGAAGATAAGTTATATAATTATGATATTTAACTTTTAGTATATTTTGTGTTAAAGGAAATGTTGTTTATACTTAAACTGAGAAAGCAGAGTGTATGCCTTTTAATATACAAATTTTGAGAAATTTTAATGTACTTCTCATAATTATTTTATTTTAAAATTTCGAATAAGTTAACATTTATGATAGATATTGGTGTTTTAAAGTTGAAAGATATAAATTTAGTTATTAGAGAAATGACTCTAATGTACTAATACTAATGATATTGATTTTGATGAGAAACAAAAATAAAGCCACGTTGCATTCTTTTTCTCCACAGAGTTTTATTATTTTGTTAATTACTTTATTCACTAGTAACTTTATTGTATGTAATTTAAATTTTGATTTTGAAATTGTTTTCTTTGATATACTGCTCACAGATCAAGATTCACTGTTTCTCGAAATTTTCCTTATCTAAATTTAAATTTATTCAACAACCTAAAACTTATTTTTGGATATTATACAGGGGATAAAAGAAAATATAATCATTATAAATTTGTATATGTCTCGAAACATTAAGAGGATAAACGTGTTTAGTTTGATATGTAAAACTCTTATTATTTTCTTATTAGCATCCTGAACAACTGTGATTTAATCACACAGATTTCTCAGAGATGTGTTCGAAAATAAGTAGTGTGATACAGTTTATATTAGTGAATGTGTGATGTAAAGAGAAGAAAAGAATTTTGTCTATGAAATGAATACACTTAGAAAGTGACGGAGAGATTCAAAATATTGTATGCGATATTTTTAAGTTAAAGTGAATATTGTGAAAAATTTATTTCATCAAGTGATATTCTTCGTTGAAGCATAAATACTAAAGGTGATGATAAACTTCTTTCTAGTAGAGAAGTCCACTTTTCCGACTAACAATTATTTATAAAAAGCTCTTTTATAATTATAATTCTTATATTTTTATAATTCTTGTAATTCTCTCTTATATTCTTATAAATTCTCTTATATTCTTATAATTCTTATATTCTTATATATAATTCTTATACTTATATAATTCTCTCTTATATTCTTATAATTCTTATATTCTTATAATTCTTATATTTTTCATATTCTTATATTTTTATAACATGTAAAATAAATTGTTCTGTACACATTCACAGAATTGATTAAGTTTGTGAAGAAAAAAATCACGCCAGTGACGCCCTCTTAAAATTGGGTAAATGTAAGGATAATTAAATTAGATTTAAAATTAAATTCCTATATAGCACTTAACTTTTATTTTCCAGTACATCTCTCTTCAAGTATCAAATTAATCTCCCATTTATTTCTCCGGAAACAGAAGGCCTAACCACTAAATATTTCTGTTTCCAGATCATTATATTTAATAGCCCTATATGTCAGCATTAACTTTCAAGAATATATCATAAAATACTTCGGGTACATACTCTTCCCACATCTAGCTTAAGTGGTAAAAAACACTTACATTACACTTTAGGCGTCCTTTTCCTCTTAGCGTCAGAACTTGTAGAAAACTCATGCAATAAAGATCCTTTCTTAAAAATTAAGACTGATTCCGACTAAAAACATGTCATATACATATATATATATATATATATATATATATATATATATATATATATATATATATATATATATATATATATATATTGGAGTCCACAGAATCTGACTGTAACTTATTTATTGTACTCAGATTCAGCGCTGACTCTGCATTTTTGAGTGCAATTTTTAGATAATGCAATTGCATTTGCATTGCAATTTTTTTTTACATTACAATGCACTTAGACATCCTATCCATTTATTTCAATAGTTTTTCTCAGTATTATTATCATAAAGGAGGAAGTTTGGCTGAGAGAGACAACAAAACATGTTGAACCCCACTTTTATATAAATTATTTTATATATTAGCTGTCCTAAGTACTGCAGCATCCATTTTTAAATTATAATGTCTCATATATCCTTCAATGTATGGTCTTCTTACTTTCTCAGTATTTTTCGGTTTTGATTGATAATATATGATGATGATGATATATATATATATATATATATACAGTAGCGCATACAGAAATTTTCAAAGGGGGTCGGGGTCGAAAGTTGACCATTCTTGTAACATGCTCCTTTGATTTTGTCGATTTTCGGGAACAAAACACAGTAATAAACTAAGTTTTGTATAAATAATTAGCATTAATTAATAAAATTAATCATTAATAACAAGTAATTAATTAAATTTTACGTACTATATACTTAGAATTATAATCAATCGGAAAAAAACCAAGGCATTTGGGGGGTCCGGTCCCCCTTGTGTGCGTCCACTGTATATACAATCATGGAAAAAAATTAGCGCACCAAGAAATAATTGCG
>BMAU01014390.1:0-123073 GCA_019973935.1 Trichonephila clavipes | reverse complement strand
ACTGAGCAGAAAGCAATAAAATGACCTTGACAGTGTTTGCGAAAAATTTTTTTGTTTCAGGGGATTTGATTTTTTATTCCTTTTCTGTCCCACTCAATGCACCACATATGGCTACGTACGTGGCATTAGGGAACAAATCGCGTTAACTTTTAATTAGCATTTAAGGGATTAAATATATAAACCGTACAAATTATCCAGATAAGTTATAATGTTGGCATATAATTTTATATATCACAAATCGATGGGGTCAATGGTAATTATTAAACGTGCTCTTAACATAGTATTGTTAAATTAATTATAAAATAGATTTGCAGTATTCTGATACATTTGTAAGTGTATTATAATGCAAATGAGTGTTTCATTTTTTACTATATCAGAATGTATTTTTTTTTAAGTTTATAATTTATTTAAATAATCTTTTGTGTGTTTTCGACTTTTCAATATGCTCACACCCACCTCGTAGAGTTATCACGCCCCTCTAGGGGGCACGCCCCACAGTTTGAGAAACACTGCCTTAAGTAATATTTTTGATCGGAATATATATTCTAGTAGATATTTTTATTGGGGACAATTTAATGATCTACTCCGGGATGAAACGTCTTTCAATTTTTCCACCAGGTCGTTCACAATCTGTAAAACAGGGAAATCTCAATATTAGACGAAATACCTTCACGGGCTCCCTAGAAAAGCTCTGTGGACCCTCGGGAGTTCAAGGGCCTTAGTTTAAAAACGCTGTACTAGAGCCTAGAAAGCTTTAACATGCATTAACTCTTGTACATGACTGGTCTTTAGCCTCTTCAGGACTTCACCACAACTAGTTCACGACTAAGACCACTACGCTACCGCGGCCTCTATAAGTAACAAACGAATATATATATATATATTAAAAGTATATGAAACAAAAAAATTAAACCAAAATACTTTAAAAAAGAAAGCAAGTAATATAAAAAAATTAAGTCAATTTCTAATTAGATCAAGAAAGAAAATTTTATTTTAGCTATTTTTTATTAAATAGTTACAATTAATATAAATATTTATATACTTACGACAGAATCACAGCATTAAGTGGTAATTAATTTTCATTAATTACCACTAAAGTAACGTATTGTCGAAAAATAATCGTGTATTTCAAATTTGAGTTCAACTGAATGCTTTAAAACGTGAGAAAAACAAATATTTTAAAGTTTTGACCCAAGTCGCTAAAAATGAAACCAACGTGGGTGTATACATCTATACATCATAAGTTTCAGTCAATTAATTTTAATTAATTATAATTAAATTATCGTATTTTTACCTTAAACAATAGTGTATAAAAATTTCAGCTCATATAAGCGTTTTAAAATGTGAGAAAAAAAACCTTTTCAAGTTTTGACACAAGTCACCAAAAGGGTCGCTATGTCGCCAAAAATTATGCCGACGTGGCTGTATTTGTAAATCTGACGAATTAGATTCAATCAATTAATTTTTATTAATTATAATTAAAATACTGCATTGTCATCCAAATTAATCATGCACATAATATGTCAGCTCAGTTGAGCGCTTCAAATTGTATTTTTTTAAAGATTGAAATTTCCACCACGATAAATAAATAAATATATAGAGAGATTGAGCTAATAATAGGAATTGAATGACAAGTGGGAAACTATAAACATTACTGAGAAGAGAAAAAAAATGATTAACATGCATAAGACTTAATTTTAGGTTAACAGAGGAAAAATATTTTTTAAATAAGGATTTATCTTATTCACATTAAATATTTACTACATTTCATTGAAAACAAAACCTTCCTAATTATCTTGTTTACATTCTCCATATTATACGAATAACAGTTGACCACATCATTTTTTTGAATTTATCTTAAGTGAAAAATAGAGAGAGAGAGAGAGTATTAAATAACTAATAACTTATATAAAAAAATCTTCTAAAATTCAGGCTATTAATGTATGTACCCTGTATTTTGTATCAATTACATTTTTATCTTTATAAAAATGAAGTAAAATAATAACAGTAAATATTCATACGAATTTAATGCAGAAACATATTAGAAAGGCTCAAAATTTTTTTTTCACTTTTAATTTATGTCTAATTTTCTAATGCAATTTCGCCAAGAAATAAAATAAATCAAATAGAGAAACATTTTTTTAAAAAAAGAATCAATTGTCGAGGCAAATCACATTGATTTGGGCTCTCAATTAGTTCAGTTCTACTTATTTTCTTAATATCAACTTTTTACTATTTATCTTTCGTAATTAATCACGAGAGATCTAATCAAATTCTCTTAATATCAATGTAGAGTCTCTAGTTATTTATATCTAATTTATCATATTTTTACTACTTCTTTAATTTCTTAAGGAACCTCATTTTTTTTCTTGCATTTTTAAAAAATTACACGAGTAATTCATTATAAGTAGCAACTTTATACATTCTAAGTTATTCAACCAAACTACAAGAGTAAATGATAAATCTCTCATAAAGTATATTAAATTCATATTTAGTTTTTAATTACTTTTTTTATTCAAAGGTAAGTATACAATATTAAATGAGAAAAATCCAATTTTTTACAAGCATTTTAATTTCATTTTCTCTAATGGATATTATTTACATTTACAATAAAGATAATCAAATTATTATACATTTAATAACACGTTATCACAATTACTACCTACTAAATAGACAGTAGATTACGTTGGTATTATTAATGATATCGAAAGTAAAACAATTTGTCTCTTTTTTATGCATAATATATTTTCAAAATACACTCATTACAAAGAAATTAATGCCCCAAGAAGGAGTCGTCAAATTGACACAAAATTTTACATACGTAATGACTACTTTGATATAAGTAAATGATTAGAAAATCAAAGAAAAAGACTAATTTATTTAAGAGAAAAAGGCAAAAGAACGGATGATCTAATACCCTGTTGAACCCCCTCTAGCACGAAAACACGACGTGTAACGATCGGGCATTGAGGCATACAAGGTCAAAATGGTGTCTTAAAACATTTCGTTCCATATTTTCTATAACCTTGCTTCTAGTTCGTTCACACTCATAGGATGCCCAACTCGCCGTCCCAAATCATTCCAGATATGCTAGATTGGCGACAAATCTAGGGATTGGTCAGGCCAAGGAGGGGTAGTAACATTGCGGAGACAGTCTTGCCGTGTAAGACCGAGCATTGTCTTGTTGAAAAATGGCTCCTGGAAGCCGTTGCATGAATAACAACACGGGGTTGCAGGATGTCATGGACATCCCGCTAGGCTGTTGTGATGTGACAGATCAATACCAGGGGTGACCGTGTATTGTAGGCAATGGCAACCCATAAAATCACGCCAGCTGTGGGAGTGGTGTATCGCTGTAAAGCAAAGACAGGATCAAGGCGTTTACCACGGGTTCTCCACACACGAATTCGATTGCCATCACTGACGAGATTAAGTCTGGATTCGTCGCTAAAGACGACATGGTTCCATTCCGCTGCAGTCTAGTTTCCTCGTGCGCTGCACCACTCTAAACAGAGACATCGATGGGAGGGCGTTAAAGGCAGCACACGTAATGGGCATCGCGGTCCCAAATGTCATTCAGCCAGGCACCTTCGTATGGTTCGAGAAGACACAAGGACCTCTAATGAAGGTGCAGCTTGTGGCTGGATGACGGGCGATAAAGCAGTTAGCTCTACGCGTGCATTTGCGCATTTCTTACGATGTGGTGGTCTTATCGATGACTGGGCTGTTAATGACGTCGTGAGCCTCATCTTCGTGTAAAGGACACTTCCTCACAACACAATCAGAGTGGCCTAATTGACGAGGCACTCGCCTAGCTGATCACTCAGCTTCCATCATGCTGATGATTCTCCCCCTCTCAAACTGCAAAATCGTCTTCGAAAAAGAAGTAAGGCATAGCTACCGCAGCTCTGCAAACGATTCAGCACACTCAAACAAGCTTTGGTGACCTTTTTTTTATTCCACAGAGAATGACGTTAAACGCCCTTTACCAGCTATACGTAGTGCGCAATCAAGCTGCATTTTTAACCATTTGCATATCTCCCCGACAAGTACCTTCATGCCAAGTTTGGTATGATCCCGCAATTATTTCTTGGTGCGCTAATTTTTTTTCCATGAGTTTTCGTAAAGTTATTTTGTTCCATGATCCATTTAGAAGTAAAATAGTTTAATTCTCTCGCTGTAGTAGGTTCAAAAATTTCGCATTTTGTCATTACGTATTTCAAATTTACATTTTAGATTTAAAAAAATGAAAATAATTTTTACTTTAATATATATATTATATATATATATATATATATATATATATATATATATATATATATATATGGATGATAAGAACATGAACTGCAACCTCACGTGTTGTACAGCTAAATAATCGGAAAAGATGCATGCTCGCGCGAAAATCGCTTAATGTGCAAAGTTTGATTCATCTACTGTGCTTTTGAAATCGCATAATACGCAGTCAGAGGATTTAAAAAGGCTGTTTAATGTGATCTTTAAATAAGAAGTCGCTTCTTAAGAAATTAAGTATATTCTTACTGTGTAATTTATTAAAAAATATTTTGTGCATAGTTAGTATATGTGTCGTTATTTTATTTTTCAGTTTAGGAAATATACAACCTCTGTAACAGTAAAGTTTGGTGAATAGTCCTGTAGCATTAATGTAAAGGAAATATTAATAAAAGCTGTTTTACTATTCTTCGAAATAGGCACCTCCCATAACCATGCTGCACTGACATTCGCTATACATGTACTGGAAACTTTGCAAAAAGTCTTCATTTCGGATGGAGTTCAAAAACCTCGTCACTTTTCATTGAATGTCAGGAATATCGTCAAATATCTTTCCTTTCAAAACGAGTGTGAGTCGTGAGAATAGGAAGAAGTCTGAACGATTGAGATCCTGCGAGAATGGAAGATGTTCAATTTGCACCATCCCTTTTATTGTTAGGAACTGTTTGACGATATTGGCTGTGTGAGGGCGAGAATTGTCGTGGACAGAAAAAACATCAGCCGTGTTGTGCGTACTTAGGTGGTACTCTGAATAGACGCTCGATGAAACAGGTCAAAACCTCAATGTATCTTGCAGCCATCATCGTCGTTCCCTCAAGTAGAAATTATTTCCGAATCTATCTATCTGGACCTTGACTATCAAAAAGGGTGACACTCACCTTTCTCAATGTTTTCGCCACTGATGGAGTTTGTTAGATACACTGTACCGGCCTTCTCGAAAACTGACAAACCTCTCGTACACGCATTTAAAGGATACTGTTTGGTAAAGGGAACACAAACGACACTCAACTGAACAACGGTGGTAGCAGATGGTCAATAACATTCGCTATATATGTGCGGCATTTTGTTTTCTCTAGTGTTGCTAGATCGACCATTCTGACTTCATTCACCAACTTTATTGTCAGAGGTTGTATAAAGAAAAAATTTACGTTTACTACCTTCAACTTACTTTCATAATTCGCAATCTCACATTTCTAAATTTACCTTATATGGGAAGTAAAAATAATCACAAATCATTTTGCATTATAGATGCTTCTAAAATATAATAAGATCTACGATAGTAAAACAAGTACTTGAATTAAAAAAAATTAATATGTCATGTTTATATAACGGACTAAAAATATATATCTTCATTCTTTTTCTTCAGTTTTGTTCTTTTTTTATCTTTTTCGTTTTCTTCATCTCTCTATTCTCCTTTTTATTTATTTAGTTATTATTTTTTCTCATTTTCTTGCATTGTTATCCACTTCTTAGCTATGGTCGAAATTTCAGGTCTTTAGCTCATCGGGAAGCTAGTTTAAAACCAATTACAGAACTCCATCCGGACAGACGTACATGAAAGAGAGTTAATAAAACATGATAATATAACTAGTTCTGTGATCATAAAATATAATAATATCTATATGATTCGTTCATGGAATACGCAGATATTTTGTAAAGAAATCA
Source organism: Trichonephila clavipes (assembly GCA_019973935.1). Lineage (NCBI taxonomy): Eukaryota > Metazoa > Arthropoda > Arachnida > Araneae > Nephilidae > Trichonephila > Trichonephila clavipes. Next base: position 117,118 of record BMAU01014390.1, on the reverse strand, counting down.
TTGCATTTTTAAACCTAATATATTATTAAAAACATGTATAGCATATAAACATAATTAAATATTGATTTTCGATTATATATAAAGTGGATATACAAATAAATTTCCATTTATATACATAGGATACAAAAGGCATTCAGAGATTCAAAAAGAATATCCGCATTCTATGACCTATTAGAATGATCAATAATCCATTCAACCAAGAGACGATACCACAAACATGTTCCATTTTAAATAAAAGTTCACTTAGGTATACCATAAAGAGGTAAAGTTTCCAAACGTTAATGCTTGACGTTATCTACTTGGAATTGAGGACTTCATTTGTACTCTATCCTTAGCAATCGTACTGGAAAAGAATTTTGCTGATTTCTAAAGTTTTTCAATGTTGAGTTGCTTGATCTGAATGCTGTATATAGGTATTATTCCCAATATATATAAATAGTATTCCTTTTGCACGAGTAGATTTCATGACTTTTTTAAAGTGGTAGATGTAAATGCTGATGTTTCTTTTTGAAGTATGTATACGACTGATTCTTTGGCTACGAGAAATGACGTGTTATTAACTATTTCTTTCATAGAAGTAGAGCAAAATAAAGGGAAAGTTTTATTCTGAAATTGTGAGTGGCTGACACGAAGCCAAGTTTTTCGATTTAGGGAAAAAAAAATTTATAGCCTATAAAGTAATACAAAATTAGTTCCCGTTATTTCCCTTTTACTTCGAGGTCATAATCTCGAGATCGGGGCTGGTGTGTCCTGAGTTTGAGCCGTACTGCCCCTGAAGACTGATCATGAAGAAAGTCTGATTCATGTTTTATTTATGATAGCTCAAGCTCCTCTTGTTTGTAAGATGTGGTAAATTGGAGAAGGAATGACACACACAGCTCAGGTGTCATTCTAATCACTTGACGGGGGATCATAATAACAAGGCTTATAACTAATAGCATTTATGCTGTTTTATAGTGTGACGTTAGAAAACATTCACCAATATATTTCCCGAATGTGCTTCTATAAAATTATTTGAAATAATTCGCTTGAGCCGTTATCACATATCGTACTATCATATATTTCTCAAACGTGGTATATATAGCAAATTTCTTTAGTAAATTCTGGTATAAGTAATTAATGTCGATAGAAATTTGAAGATGGTAATTTAATGTATTTGAAATTTTGAGATATTAACTTAAATTAATATATATATATATATATATATATATATATATATTAACAAAGTATTAAAATAACACTTTCATTATATATATATATATATATATATATATATATATATTTATATATATATATATTTATATATATATATATATATATATATATATATATATATATATATATATATATATATATATATTATTCGATTATGATTTTAGATTGTGTGTGTTTTTCGAATGTGATTGATGGATGTTTATCTTTTATTTGTAGAGAATTAGACTATATATATGTTGATTAGTCTCAAACTGACTTAACTCTAAAACTTATTTTAATACAAAAATAAGCTTATTTCGATGCATTTATTAAAATGGGACTTACACGAATTTTATGGTCATGGTAGCACAGTATCTTGTGGGAATACCTCTGGATTCCATCCTGGACATCAATATTGGATTGAGGATAAGACGACATTTTTGCAATAATAAATTATATATTTATTCACTTGAATAAATTATCAACCATCAAATTACAAAGATTTATCAAGATATCTATGTCAATGTGAATGACCCTTACTATTAAATTAAAACATGGACTAAAATACTTATGAAATATTAAACTCAATATCGAACGGGACTACCGGAATAAGAGGACCGAGAGATACACGCAATTTGAATTACTAGCATCCATTAACTCCCCACTTACTTTATTATATATTTACTCTTATGATCCGATAATCTAAATTTAAATCTCACTTGCCTTTTACTTCCTCACTTTCGAAGCGGATCAAACTTTCCAATTGTCGATCGCTGCCTAATAATCAGCGAGACCCTAATCGCACAATCAACTTGAATCTTCTTAGAACTCCATCAACCTATCTCTTGGCGTAATAGCCTCTACTGCTAACTTACAACACTCTCCTTAAATACTTTGACTAATTTTCATATCCCGGTTTCTTCTTTTAGAGTTGGTTGGAAATATACGCGAATTCACAGTTCCCAAAGACGCCTTAGATTATTTTTGATAAATTGCCGTACAGATCTGTCACAATCTATGGTCACAAACTCGTGGCAGGAGGGCCACAGGTGTGAGTTCTGGTGCCACTGATGACACGCCTTGCAGAGGTGACCGATGTATGTTAAATCCAATGAGGCTTAAGCTTCCATAGTTGATGTGGTGTGAGAGGACAGGAAGTGACATTTCGAATGTCACCGTCATCACTTGATGGAAGCTATAAATTACGAAATCCGTCGTCAATACTCTTCAGGTTGCTTTATAGTGTGGCATTATAATACATAGCCATCCGTATATAATTCTGCAGAAAAAGAAATTGAAATATAAGTTCTCTTATCATTAAGACGTGTTATGTATTTCTAATATGTCTTCAGCAGCACTGAGCTAGAACTCATGTCAGAACAGCCTCGAGTCCGTGATATTGACAACTAGACTATCGCAAGTAATATTTATTATCTGTCATAAATGGTTTGAGTATATTATAGTACAGGAATGTAATACCAATTTAAGTTTAAATTTAAAATTCCAGTCACTGGCTGATTAGTTTTCAATTAGCGTAACTTTAAATTTTATTTCTGTACAAAATCCATCCCTTGGACTGAATTTATGAAAATGCATCTTACAAAGGTTTTTGCAGTTACCTGTTTCACGTTTTGCACACAAAAAACGTATAACATATATTCGTACCATCGATTTACGTTTAAGATATTAAATATGTTTATAAGAGAAGAGAAAGAATCTAAACTTCAGTCTCCTACTTATTAGTTTCTGCGAACGAGACACATTCTCCTAACAAGTTCCTCGAAATCCTTGTGACTTCGAACAGATAACCAGCCTTATTTCAAGTCCCCTGATAGAGCTAATCAGATCTCATTGTGTGGAGCTCAACTCTGGCACCAAATTTCCTGGAATTCAAATTCAGCTTAGCCAAGGTCATTCATTCTTGATTTCCTGTGTTGAGTCTTGGAGACATGCTTGCCCATTAGTTTCTCAACTCAGAATATTTGCTCTGGTAAGATGGAGGCATGGACGTAAGTTACATTTTAATTAGAATTGTGCAACTTTGACAAATGTATATTTCAGAATGAAAATTGATTATAACTGGACCAATTACTGAAATCATAAATTAATGTCTCGTATATCACTGACTATGCAACAAGGAATGTATTGGGGATGTATATGTGTTATTAGCGAATGACAGTTGCCTAAATACAAAATGACATTTAATCATGAATCACTGGATGGTCAAACTGAATTGCATTAAATTTTCTAAAGAGCCTTATATGCATATGTTTAATTATAATGTTAATTAGAATTAAAATTAAATTAATAATAATAAAAATATAAATAACAGTATTTTATAATAGCATATAACAAAAAATATATTAAATGTTCAAAAATAACGATATATATATATATATATATATATATACGTATAACTTTAAAACTCAATTTTATTCTCCACTATCATTCTATCATTTTAGAGAGTAATAGAAACAATGCTCACTGCATTGTTGAAATCATTTAGAACTTTTCCGATAATTAACTAGAATTTTGTATATAATGTGTTAAATATTCTAAGATACAAAACTATGAAAAACCCAATTGATCTGTTTTCCATAGGTGCAGTAAAATATAATTTTTTTAACTACTTAAATCTCGTAGAATATTCTATATTATTTTTCTGTATTCCAGTATGATATTGTCTTGTATACTTTCAATACTTCTGCATTCTAATACTTCATTGGAAGCTGTGGTCAATCTAAGCCAAAAAACAGCTGAAAAAAAAAATTCCTAATTATAATATAAAACAGACCTAATTAATAATTAAAATAACTAAATATATCTAATTAATAATTTTCATAAAGTGAAAAACGGTTTCCAATTTGTATTGTGTTGAATGATGCTTTTTTGATTTGTTTTTATAACTTGTTTGTGGCTCAAACCACAGACCTTTGAAACTCCAGTATAAAAAATGTAATTTAAAATATATACGTTCCATGCAAAAGCTCCAACCTTTCGTTAAATATTTTTATATTTATATAGGAGCACAAATCTTTTTATTAAATTATGATTTATCACTAATCACTCAATAGTTCTTTGATTTTATTCTTAAAAAAGGCAAACGTCTTTTGAAATCTTGCCTTACAACTAGATCTCAGCAATTTCTTTATTAGTTTTTTCTTTTATGTGAGATATTTATATATTCTTATATCTATATTTTTTTTATTTTTCTCCTTATAATCTTTATAAATGCATTCGTATAAAATATACAGTCTATCGTGATATTCTTCCTCCCAGAAATTATATTTCGGCTGCACCTGTCAGATTTTAGCAGAAATAGCGCTGGAATTTCTTTTCTAGCATAGCAACCTTGTTAACGCTATTAACCAACCCATTTCGCCAGGCCCTACACCAGGCATCATGGTTTGGCGTGGCATAATGTTTGATCATAAGATGTCTCCGGTACACGTTGATTGTTGGTTGACAGCAAACCACTACGTTACACAATTTTTGGAACCCTTAGTTCTGCCCTTGTTGAAGGGTGCACTAAGCAAGACAAATATAGACATTCCAACAAAACAATGACAAGCCTTATTGTCTTGTTAGGACTTTTTAAGGACGACAATTTGGATTTAACAACCTTGTGACGGGCTCACGCATTTTCTCATTAACATGCTCTTTTGGGTTCTTGGGGGCCAGATTAAAAAGCAATTCTTTTCCAACCAACCCGAGAAGTAAAACGTGAAGCAAAGATGCAAATTAGGATACTTGTAAATAACATAAGTTTAGAGTAAGCCGGTGGCATTTGGGGAGTGTTATGATAGTCCGCGTTTCAAGTGTGAAGAGTATTTCGAGAAGTTCAGTGACAGTCAAGAGAGGTCACCCGTGACAGAGAGCCTTTAGTCAAGCTACATACAATTGCACGCCTGTGAACCGCAACTTCAACTAGGATCAAATAGATTGTCGTTTCGTCGGACATTAAGGTATGAGTTACCAGTTTAATATTCAGATCTGTCTTTACATTAAAATTGAGCTTAGGCGAGTTAGTTATTGATAGTGGTCCGAGTTACTTTATTTCGGTATTATATATTGTGTGTTTAGCCACCGTAGATTCTCTCACATATCATATTATTATCTAATCTGTTATTGGTTTAAGTCAAGATCTTAATAAAGTCAAACTAAAATTATGACAGCTTCTAGTTCTTCATTTTTTCCTACACCTCTAGCTCACGCTCATAATTTAGGTGAAGGACACTCGAAGGAGACGCCCTTACAACCTTCACTGGCAGGCCTTATTGTCTTGTTAGGATTTTTTAAGGACAACAGTTTGAATTTAACAGCCATCACTGGCAGGCCTTATTGTCTTGTTAGGACATTTTAAAGGGCAACAGTTCGGATTTAACAACCCTCACTGGCAGGCAAACTCTCTAGATCTAAATCCCATCGAACATATTTGGGATTCATAGAACATGACATTGACCGAATGTCATTAGTGCAAACCGTAGATTATCGGCATATAACAGTGTATGGGGATTGGCAACGATTACCTCGGACAAACGTTAATGGGCTAATTCATAGAATGCCTCGCCAGATTTAGGCCTGTACATGTGCCCGAGGTAGGCATTATATACTGAATAAGTTGGTTTATAACGATTTTATTTGTCTGTTTTTTTTAATTATTTGCATTTGCACTTTACCGCTATCGCTTCAGAAATTTTCTTGATGTTAAGTGCATTATTTCTTGGTATTGAAATTTCACTTTTGAGAAAAGTATTTTGTTCTTAAATTAACTTTAGTCACATAAAATTTAATACTATTTCCTCGAATAAATTCATTATTTTTCAACTTCTGGAAAAAGAGAAAGAGAAAGAAATTCGTTTACTATCTCTTAATTTATTAATAAATTTTCATGCAAGAAAAATTATATTGTATTTATTCAAATAAAAGTCTATGCGTTTTATTAATCTATTTTTCATGCTAAGTTAAATTGTATTTTACTTGTTTAAATTACTTTTTTTCTGAAATAAATAGCCGAAATGAATATATATATATATATATATATATATATATGTAATGTACTATCCCCGTAAAATACCCAAAATAAATGAAGGTTCCGTATTTTTAATCTAAATTTAAACTAAATATTGGAATAAGGAATAGAAAAAAAAACACTGGAAATGTCATTGTTTTAATAATGAAACGGAAAAATAATGATAGTAACAAGTAATGATGACTTATAGGCAGAAACAAAGTTTATTTTTAGTATATTAAGAAGTTCCATAGTTTTGTTTTAAAAATATTGAGATTTATTTAGCCAAAAATGTGTGTTCCAAAAATGTTTTATTTTTTTTTACGAATTCATGGAAAACCTTTCCCTCATTATATATAAAAAAAGTCGCGACTGAAAACACCCAAAATATGAGTTACCTAAAATGTCACTAAATATGCTCTTGTGACATTCTTTTCTTTGAATAGATGAACATGTATGAATAATTCATGAAGTTTGTTTTTGCATTTCTCTCATCTTGATTTCTTTTCCTTGTCTTTCCTTTTTTTCATAATTTACGATGAGTTTTAAAACATTATGGCTCAATTTAAATAAGAGTAAAGTTTTAATATCTCTAGGGATTACAACTACTTACTCATTCTGGGTGTTCTCACAACTTATCGGCAAGCTTAAGTACAGGAACAATTGCTTTTTATTCATAATTTTAAATTTTTTTCTCTTTGTTACTCGTTATTGTTTTGTTACTATAAAAATTATTTTTTAAATAATGTGAAAAATCATAGTTACTGAAACTAAATTCAATTTCGTAACTCATCACTTATATTGGTTTGTGTGCTTGGAACCAAATTGCAAAGTTATTCAAATTTAAAATATCTTACGCTCCATTTATACTCTGGGTAGAAAAATAAGAATAATTTATAATAACACGAGACAAAACGAAGGCATGAGCGAATGAAAACTAAATTAATGATAACAATAATAATAACAGAAATATAGAAAACACATATCTATTTAAAATGTGTGAAGTACATTTGATAATTATAATCGAAAAATATAAAAGGTGGCAGAGAGGACATTATAGATATAGTTTCTTAAAAATTTTCAAGATTATTTATCAAACACAAAAAAAAACATATTCTACACATAAAAGTGTTTTTGTATTTAAATACTCAGTTGTAAAAGTTTTATTCATGTTTTGGTAGATCAGGATATTTAAAATCGTTTTAGTTTTCAGCTTTTTATTTTTCATACTGAATTTTCAATTATGAGTTTTCCTTTTATAGGATTTTCATATTATGGGTATAGCAATGTTTGTTTTTGTTAACACTTAGTCACGAGATATTAGAAACAATAAAACTTTTTAGAAATGAAGTAATATTTTTATACAAAATGTAGTTTAAAAATGAGAAGAATTATCTGCATTAAATGTTTATTCATAAATTTACAGAAAGTTCCAATGTAGCAATAAAACATTAATATTGTATCTCTTAAAAGGAATTAAACACTTAATTATATATATTTATCTATAAAAAGGCTTATAAGAGATTTTTTATCACACAAATAAGGCATTTTTTGTAGTTTTGAGATCTCAAGATTCTGAGTTTAAGACATTACATTAAAACAAGACAATTAACAGGGGTATTAAAACCAGCAATTAAGGTATTAAATGACGTTCAGAACCATGATTTTGCCAAAACATATACAAACGAATAATTTTTTTTTTAATATTTAGTGTCACTTATAAAATTGTTTTAATAAAACTATTGCAATAAAATATTATTTGAATACCATATTTGGGCAAAAAATGAATGTAGAATTACCTCTTTTCAAAACATTCTCCTTTTATGAAAAATAATTCAATAATAAAAATACTCTGCCTATATAGTGTTCAGATGTCTGCACAGAACCTGAACTTAGAAGTAGATTTATCCATATTTGAATACATCAGAATGAAAAATTTTTAGCAAAAAACACCAATTATTACTTTAATTGGAAGCAACTCTTAAAATAATGCCAATTTTTCAAAACTCCGAGTTAAAGCTCTATGGAGATGCCTTGGCGATATATAGTCAAAATAATAAAATTATAGAAGCATTTTTCATAAAAAGAGTCGGATACCTTACGAGGAAAATTAATCTTACATTTGATATACATTTTGATGTGCTTATGCGTTTTATTTATATCATTTATATTGTTGTTTTATCCTCATTAAAAAAGAACTATGTGAAACAAATTGAATTATATAATATACATGAGATTCATTGCACAAATTTAATGTACTTTGTTTCATTAATAAAAATAAGAAAATTCAATTAATTTTATAAAAAAAATTCACTACTGAAAAAATATTATTTTCTTATAATTCATCTCAAAAAAGTTTTCTTAAAGGTACTAGTATAATAAAAATTTACAACAATAAATTTAACCTTAAATTATATAAAAGGTATCAGATATTTATTACTTTTTAAACATTAGTATACATTTCTTCTTACTAAGGAATCTATCTGTACTCTCAAATATTCTGATAATGAAAGTTTTCCTGAAAAGTGTAACATGCAATATATATATATATATATATATATATATATATATATATATATATATATATATATATATATATATATACTAATGCCTTTAAAAATTAGTGATTAATTTTTAAAACTGATCTGCCTAATTTAAATGGTATTGTAAACATTTACCAATTTTAATGAGTTTTGAAAAAAAATTATAGTGGTTTGAAAGCTTTGTATTAATGATATAATGTCAATTACTGTAATGATATCCATTAAAATGTGTTAATTACATATCTGAAAACATGATTATTAGTAAATATAACGTTATATTCAAGTATAAAAAAGTTTTATTATTTTTTACTGTTATTTTACAAATCTTGTCTTCATGATTAGTTAAACTAGTATTCACTTAAGTTTATTTATCATTGAAAAGTTATTGAATAGTTATATAGCAAGCGAAATATACTGGGGAAAAAATTATTCATTTGTAATGCTGAATTTTTACTCGAAGTACTTTTCTTTTTCTTATGCAATACAGAAACAAGTATTTTACTCAAAATATTAAAGATACATTCTGAAATAAATTACACTATATAGTTTTATAATTTTTAAGAATATTTTTAAATATAAATGCATGCTCAACTGAGGGCATAATATTTAAAATAGGAAAAGTTAAACTTTTCTATGGTTGTCATTTAGACTACTGGACGTTTTGATATATAAACAGTTTCTTTTTATTGCATTCAATGTTTTCATATGCTTTCTTGTATTTTCGTAACCTTAACGCTAGTGGCTTTTTACTGTTTCTGTTTGCATATGTTTAATTTCTATTAATTCAATTTAGCAAAAAACTCCTATAGTTTACGATTGTTTTAAATCTTAAAATAACTCTTACTAATTTAAGAATTAACTTAAGAGTTAAACTTAGTTTTAGTAAAAATTAAATTTTGGCTAATTATTCCTAGAACTTTACAGTGGGATGTATTCTCGAAATCATTTCTGTGATTATTTATGTTTAAAACAAGACTTTAAGAAACTTGAGAGTGAAGAAACGAATTCATATAATTGTTCCAATTTTTTTTCCTCATTTTACTTTCAACAAACTATTTATATTCTTAGAAATTATAATATTCGAAATGAAAATTATTTTCACCATTTCTTCATTAATTTTCTTTGTATTTAAAGAAGAGATAAATTCTCTAAATTATGTTTTTCTATAAACATCGAATAAAAATTGTTAGAAAGAATTTGTTGCATTATGGAATAATTGTAGTGGTAGTGTCAATATCTTATACGAGAGTATGTGTTCTTATTGTATTCTTTATTATCTGCATAAATTAAAATAAAAATAAATACGCAACATTTTAAAATTAAGGTAATCTATATCAAATAAATTCTTTTATAGATTTTTAATCAGTATAAAAGAATTTCACTTATACAGGACAATCAAACTTTATGGAAACGGTTTTGTACTTTTCTTTCTCAATTGCATTTTAAGATGAAACTTTGTAAACTTTATAATAATCATCAGCTAACATTTTCCTTATATTGTAATCTAAAATAAAATATTTGTTTTGAAAATGGCTCCTAAATTGAAAGATGACTCAGAGGTGCTTTCCCAGGAAACATAATCGTAAAAACGCATTATAAAGTGGTATAAAAATCTCGGTTATTACATTTAAAAGAAAGGTATTGATAATAATTTTTTTCGTGTAAAGAAAAAAAAAACGTCTAGCTAAAAGTAAAAGTGAAAACTTGGCCACGAAATCTTATCATAAGACTGCTCGAAAGCAGGCAAGTATCAAGAAAGTGGAATTTCTGATCCTAAAAAAAATCCGTGAACTCAAAGAATCATAGCTTTGAAACTAGCAATGCCTTCCGACACTATAAGTAAAATCATTCATAAAGATTTAAAGTTAAAAAAGATGTTTAAACCTTTGAAGCTCATGTGCATTTTTCAAAACATATTACTGAAAGAAAAACATATTGTAGAAAATCGAATGAAATTCCACTAACATCTAAAAAATTAAAAATTGTGGTAATGCCTTATGAGGTATAGGTATTTTTAAAAGACCGTAAAAAAAAAAAGAAGTTCGATTTCTATTGTTGAATCGAATGGAGAGACGTTTGAAAGGGTTTCGTTAATGTGCAGAAAAGAATATATTTATATTGAAATGTTTAATAATAGCATCGAAAGAAAAAATATTTTAAACTTAATTTTCTTGGAAAACCACCAATCAGTTGGAATCCTAAAAATAATTAATTCATTCTGGTAAGAAATTTAAAGTAACGAAAGAAAATAAAAGACTTTACTCAATTCCTCCTAACCTTGAATAATAGAATCAAAATAAAAGAGTACATCTATTGGACATGAAGAAAATATTTGTTAACATTTATTAGCCCCCATTTACTGTTTTTTTAACAAAAAATTGTTTAAAATGAGGGACTGACTATACTTTTTAGGTTTAACCGACGCTTTAAAGCATAGTTTATCATTTTTGAAGTCTTTTAAAACGATTAAAATCAATTTTGTACTGTGCAATATATATTTCACATACAAAACAGTTTTTAATTTCAGTGCTACCTTTTTTAGTCATAATTATCTCTTACACTAGTTAAAATACTACTATTTTTTAGTTTATTGTTTTGGTTAGTAAGATAAAACGAGTCGTTTGGTATTGAAAATGTTAAAATGTGAAATGGCGCGAAAAGTGAAATAAAAAAAGTTAATGACGATAACGAATGGGATATTTTTACGCGGCAATTACAGTTTTTTTAATCTGAATAATTCAATTACATATCTGTTCCAAAGATAAAAAATTAATACTGAATTGAAAGCAGTCAGATAACGATCTACAAAATGTTAAATATCAATTTAATTTTCCACACATTATGAAGATAGACGAGACAGAAACAATTTACATGAAAGTGTTTTTTAAGCTTTTTCATTTTCTTTGAATAATTGCATAGTAAAATATCTAACTGAAAAAAAATGTATTGATTAGTAATAAATATTGCTCCGGGGGTTTGAAAAAAAGTAAATAAAAAGGTTTTTTTTTTCCTTCTCCCTTTAGAAAAGTCGTTATTGCTCTTTGCGTTTGAAAAAAAATAATTACATTAGAAACAAAGCAAAAGATTGCAGATTAAAAATAGACTAAATAAATATTGATGAAATTGATCAATGTTCATGTTTTTTTTTTTCATTTTATCATAGTTTTTATCTGCAGAATACTTTTACAGAAAGTTTCTTATAGGAAAAAAAAACATTTTAGTTTAAATTAAAAAATGATGCATTTTAACTACATGGGTCTATTTTAGTCATGGTATTTTTATGGTGTGAAAACATTCTTTCTTATTTGAAAATGTATTGTTAATATCAAGATCACTCATCTTACCAATTTTTATTTCAATTTATGTGTTCAATCAACCTATAAGTAGTTGGACTCATGTGATAAAAGAAATAAACAAAATGTATTCATATACAATAGTTGGAAGAGCTTCCACCTGAGACAATTATAGCCTTAACCATCCTGGACATGCTTTTAGCAAGTGTTTGGATGATGGACATAGTGGTATTTTTTCCATTTGGCTTGGAGAAAATATATAAGTTATTTTACCGATTTTGTACCGATTTGTTGCTGCACTCCGTAGCTCAATGATCCAAATCGTCCCAGAGGTCTTTTCTATAGCATTAAAGTCCAGACTCTAGGCAGACTACATCTAGACTAGGTTTGGATTACATCTATGATCACATTTGATTTACATATGAAAGTCTGGACTAAGCATGTGGTCGGTTCAGCTCATTGTCATCATACTAATCTATGGTGGACCTCCCAACATGACACGTGGTGTTGTCATCCTCAAAGTAACAATGATCCATTACGTAAAACTGCCATTGCTTAGGTAACACATTGTTGTTTAAAAAATTAGAGTATCATGAATTGTGATCAAGAATCCCAGTCCATAGTACGAGAAACATCCCTAGATCACAATTCCATCACCACGAAACTTTACTGTAAGCAAAATGCATTCTGGCACACAAAAGGCGTTCCCAAGCTTCCTCGTAACTTATACTCTACTATCAGAATGGTAAGGATTGAAACTTGGTTCTTCATTCCGGACAGTCTGTTCCCACTCATCTACAAACCCATTTTGAATAGCTTTCCCTATCTTAACCGAGAAGCTTGGTTGGATATTGTATCCAAAGGCCTATGGGTGGCAACGCGACCATGAAAACCAAGAAAATATGCTTAATTGTTGTTGGAATTTTTTGAAACTTAAGGTCCGGCTGCTTGTTGAAACTCCTAGGTGGCCCACCGATTTGGTGATATTTTTTCTGAAAATATTTGGATAGTAATCATTTGTCTTCATTTCTTGGGTGGGTCTGCTGGACTGAAGCACATTCCAAAAATCACCTACCACTTTATAATTATAAAACCCACTGTCTATTATGAAGAATTTAAACTCTTTATAAATGAAATCCTTATCGTCTCGATTATATCCAAACGTTATGCACTTCTCGAAGTCAGAAAGCTCTGCATTTTATGGCTTCTTACATGCAACTAATGCGAATGATCTTCTCTACACGATATTTAAGTACAGAAGGTGTAATCGGAGATATCCTCTTTTGTATGTGTGTCAAAATACTTCTCTGTAGATAGTGAATTTTTTGACGTATGCTAATTGTATTTACGTCTTTAAAACTGTATGGTTTTATGAAAGAAAATGACAAGCACAATTTTCTGTAAAAAGTTAAAATAATCACATAAACATTTCAAATTAACTCTATTTTCATTCTTAAAATTCTCTTTTGGTTTTACGTATGATTTCACTGGCTATGTATTATGATATATATATATATATATATATATATATATATATATATATATATATAAAAATTTTTTATTAACTTATATCACTAATTTCCTCCATAAACTGTCTGTAAAGCTTATGATTAAAATAAATGTAAAAAAGTATTTTTTACTGTGCATTCCTCGCTTTCTAACTAATTGCATAACCACCGAACTATTGCATTTTGCAATATCTTTCAACAAATTAAGCTGATGCAACGCGAATTATGACTAAAATCTTCGTTTTCGAAAATTAAAAATGAACATTACCAGTAGAATATTACAATATTAAAATAACATGAAAATTGGAGTTCATTAAGGAACTAGACTTTGAAAATCATTAGTTTTTTCACGAACTAAATTGTTATATATTTGAGTCGGAGGGTGTAATTGAATAGAAGGATTATGACAACTAATTATAAAAGATTACAATAACTCATTCTTTTCTTTCTTGAATAATGTGATATAGTATAAGGTATAACATAATATTTTTGGAATTTCTTTATTTTTATCCTTATAATTATAGAATGCGTGTAAAATTTAAAATGAAGGAAGCGAAGTTATGTTTTCCAATTTAATTATTTGCTGTAATGTAGTTGAAAAATTGGTTATTATAAATTAAATCACATACCAATTCTTAAGAATAAACTATACTTAATTCTAACTTATTAGGATTTTTAAAAAAATAGCATTAAAAAATTCCCTATAACTTATTATCAAAATTGATTTCTAGAAAAATATTTTCTTACAGAAAAGTTTTTTAATAAATTCTATGAAACTTAACTAATTTTGAACACATACATTTATTTTCTTTGAATATTCAACTGAGTAGTGTGCTTTTTATATTTGTTTTCCATTTTAATCAACAACCACACAATGAATTCATATTTTTATTCAACAGTTAGATTTTGTATTCAAAAACTCCTCAGTAGAAAAATTAGAATATTTCACTGTATTTTCATAGTGTACAGAATAATTTCCATTCTCAGGAGCATCAAATTTTTACCAGTACAAATCACTTTTATTAAAAAATATATATATATAAATCTAATTGTTTTATTGCGTTTCATAATTAAATTCCTACACATACAAAAATCCTGGCTTCTAAAATGATGTTGTTTTATCTATCGAAATTTCACTTCTTTTCATAAGTATTTCATACTCTGGAGAGAAATATTTTCCATCATGCTTAAATTAATACTCAATTTCTTGTGATTTTTTTCACAAATTTAGAGCGGCATTCTTTTATTTTGAAAGAATACATCACTTTCTCAACCAATATCGTTATTCATTGTCCCCTTTGAACCGTAAATAAATTTAAAAATAGTTTACGTTAGATAATTTTCTTTTGAAAAGAAACCACACAATGTGTGTGTGTGTGTCATCAAATTCCCATGATAATAAACGTACCTATCCGATTATGTTTACCATTACACCGCAGTAAGAATAGCCCTGCAATTTAAATATGCATAATGTTTCCCCTAGCACAGTATTGTTAGTCTTGAAGTAGAATAGGACATTAATTGCAACCAGCACAATGTTATCACCGAGTTTTGAAGATTTAACAGCACCATCCTTACACAGAGAATATTTTCCTTCCCGTTATATTAGCGGGAATACGTGCCGCGTTTCAGTTTATGAACTCCTAATGGAGTCTCTTCTTGAAACGTCTTTCACAGAGATTCTATGCAGGCAGAATTCTATTTTTGCGGCTGGCTGCTAGCATGTGCGTTACATCCGTAAAGGCCAAGCTACGAAAATTATCGAGACTTTTCTCTAGGGAAAACGAACTAGCTTTGACATTGATTTCAGATTAAGGAGCTGGACATTGAATCGGGGGTTATCTTGGGGTATTCTTTTGGTGTGTATCTAGAGCATTTTTTTTTTATTTTTCGCTCAGCTATCCAAGATTCTGCACTGAAAGAAAATGAGATTTACAAAAAAAAAAAAAAAAATGTAATATATATTTCGTTGTAGAGCCTTCTTCATTTGTATACAGTTACGTTCACATGATAAGATAGTTAAATATTTAAAAGTTATAATTAGTTATAACATTAAAATACAGTCGGACTGCTCTATATAAAAAAGTCGCTAAATCCCGGACATAAGTTCGTTACATGGAAAATTCGTTATATAGCGGTTCATCTTTTAAGGTTTCCGACTACGTTCGGAATCGTGATTTTAAAAAGGCGCATAAATAGATAATTTTCATGATATTTAGTGTCACTTAGGTTAGAATATAAGTATAAAATTGTTTTAAGTTCATTTTGCCAAAAATAAGCTATTCAAATACAATATTTTGGCAAATTTTAACTTAGAATAACAATTTTTTTTTCAAAATGTTCTCCTTTTGTGAAAAATGCTGCTATTATAAAAATATTTTGCCTGTATATAGCTGAGAACGCTGTAAAGAGACTCAACTAAGATTTTTTAAAACATTCACATTATTTGCTCACTTACAGCCAATTGAAACAATTATAGGCGTTTTTTTCTTAAAATATCTCCCCTTTGTAGTCGTAACACATGAATAAACCCACTTCTAAGTTATATATTTCAAAAATTCTAGTTGAGCCTCTGTAAAGAGGTCTGCTCTATATACGGGCAAAACATTATTATAATAGAAGCATTTTTCACAAAAGGAGAATATTTTGAAAATGGGTTATTCTATGTTCATTTGTTCTCAAAATATTGCACTTAAATAATTTTACATTGTAATACTATTCTGAAAACAATTTTATATTCATTTTTTAATCTAAGTGAAACTAAATATGATAAATATTATCCATTTATACACTTTTGCAAAATCACGGTTCCGAAAGTAGTCGAATAGCTTAATACACTTTATAAATCACATAAAAAATTAATTCATAAGCATTATATATTAGAAAGAGTAATTATTCACACTTTATTTTTAAAATTAGTATATGTTTATTTGATATATCTTACCCATCAAAAAACAAACAAAGAAAGAAAAATTGCAAGAAAAACAAGAAAAAAAATGTCGAAAGATGCAATGTATTTTTAATATTAAGAAAATAATTTTATGCTAAAATTAATGAATTTTAAGGATATTTTATAATTTAAAGCATACAATTAATATTAAAGATACATTATTTTATAATTAGAACATGGGGATACAAGACAACTCTACTGAGAGTAAAAGAGGACATCGAAGATATTTCTAGTGAACTGGGCAATGGGGATTAAGGGTTGCACTTCTTGAATAAAACGTCCAGAACTCTACTGCTCTAGATGAGTTGGGATCTAATAAAACCAGTTCAAGATTTATGACCACCATAAAATGTGTTAAAGACAGAATAACTAGAAATGTTTTCAGAAATACTTTTAAAATAGGAAAACAAAAAGTGAACCACAAAAGAAAAAGTTCGTTATATAGAAAATGCACTTCGCTATACAGAGGTTATTTTACAAAGAAATTCGTGAGATTTTCAAGGTTCCAGAAAAAATTCGCAATCTAGAGGTTCGTTATATATAGAGGTTCGACTATACTACCTTATTCATTCTTCCGATATTTGTTGATTAACCGAAAATAGAAGTTGAACGATATCTATATATATATATATAATATGCATATATGTTCATTATCCACGTGTTGTATTAGGTTTATCTTTTCAACTTGGTTTTTTTCTCCAATTATGTCGAAAATTTCTGCTGTACGGGGAAGGTTGGATCCATAAAGCATTGCTAACCCTAATTCGCTGGTCTAATTCACCAACATCTTTAGAAATCATAATAGGTCTCTAGTTTAGTCCAAAGACCTTTTTGTATCTACATTTGTTGTGTCTGGTGAATTCCAATTTCTTACTTCTTTAGCACTGTAGGTTCTAGTACTTCTTCACTTTTATTTTATTATACTGTATATATGTGTGTGTGTGCGTGTGTGTGTGTGTGAGTGTGTGTGTGTATAAAGAGAGAGTGTACGGGAGAGATTTAGAATAAAGCAAAATAATACATCTTTCATATCATGAAAAAGGTTCCTTGATAAATATAATTTCCATCATTGTTCAGTACTTCTTGCCAGCGTGATAGTGGTTTGTGTATCCCTTTTTTTTTAAAAAAAAAACGCCTCATCCCTAGAAGTGATTAATTGAACGAGTGCTTGTATATTTACGTTTTGAATTTTTTGCACAGCAAAAAAATTTATGACATAAAAAACTAATGATCGGAAGGTTCTACGTGAATAATGCATGGTGAATGTGACAGAATTTCGAAGCCCAAATTTGCGAATTTCTGACGGATCCCCAAAGCAGAACGATGTCTTTTTTCTAGAATATCGTCGTCCTCTTCTCCGGGAATGCTGCTTTTAAATTATCTAACTGATGGCATTACATGCTTGAATTTAGAATTTTGTCCCCGAATGTCTCACCATATACACAACATTCTCGTACTAAGACTCAATCTCGATTTCTAGGAGGGAGTGTCAGGTTTTCCAGGATCTCATTATGCCAGTGCTTCTCAAAATTTCAATATTCGCGACCCAATACTCAATCATAATTTTCATCGTGCCCGCCTCATGCAGTAACAATGTATTGAATTCAATAATACTATACTTTGATGCTAAAACTACGATATACGACTTGAACTTACAACCGGCGTATATAAACGGCTCACTCAGACAAAGCGTTAATTTTCCCGGACTTATACAAACGTATTTTCGAAGTACGATATTTCTGTGCACAGCTATCCATAAAACTATTCCGAATTCCTTGGAATGCAATAAAAGGATCTTGACGATGTTTGTGAAGGGTTTACTTATTTCAGATTATTTGTTCTTTATTCATTCCCCCACTCCATACATCACACAGAACACCTACGCGAAAAACGTCTGCCTTTGGGAAGCGAATGGCTTAAATCTTCACCGGCAGTTAAGATATTTATTATTAACCGTACAGATTATCAAGAGTTAAGCGCTAATTTTTTTAATATAATTTTATATGTGATTATTGAACTTATTCTTAACTTAGTATTCTTAAATTAGTTTTGAAATATATTGTGTAACACTGATACATTTATTAGAGTAATATTTGTGTGTAAATGTGTATTTTATATTTTATTATATCAGAATGATTTTTGTTTATTTATTTTCAGTAAATTAACAACTTTTTTTAAAAAATAATGTTTTGTTTTCATTTATTCAATAAGCTCGCGCCCCCTCGAAGAATTATCACGCCCCCCAAGATGGTGCGCCCCCCAAGTTTGAAAAGGGCTGCATTTTGCCCTTTTCCTTCATATATTTCCCCAGGTATTCTACATTTCATCTAGTAAAAGAAGGGGAGCATTTTGTTCCGTATGAGCAGAAATGTGCTTATGATTGCACGATCATTCATGATTGTTCAATGACATCATGATTGTTCAATACAGGAATGAAAAAGTTAGTAATCATGGCTCTATACCGATCACCATTGACTGTAACGTTGTGGCCTTCATCGTTTTTGAGGAAGTACGGACCAATGATTCCACCAGCCCATAAAGCGCACCAAACAGTCAGTTTTTCTGGATGTAACGGTGTTTCGACATACACTTGTGGATTAGCTTCACTCCAAAATGCGGCAGTTTTGTTTTTTGACTTAGCCATTCAACCAGAAGTGCGCTTCATCGCTAAACAAAATTCGCTTATGAAAATCGGGAACAACGGCAATCTCGTTTTGGGCCCATTCGACGAATCTACGCCTTGTTTGATGATCGTTTTGATGAATTAAACCAAACTGAGAATAAATCACTTGGCAGCTGTTAAATCGGTCGCCATCTTGGAAAGTAATGCCAACTTAAACTTCTGTACCTGGCAAAAAAACACTATTTATATACTTTTTTGAGGCGCCACCATTTAGTGACCACTAACTTTGTATAAAAGATCAAATAACATTATCATAAAATTCTCTTTAAAGTTTATCAATTTAGTATATTTAGAACTGTTTTAATTAAGTAACGGTAGCTATTTACAATACGTTAATTGATCTTTATACAAAGCTAGTGGTAAGTGAATGGTCGTGCCTCATATACGTACACTGCTAAAAAATTAGAGAACCACATGGATTTTACGAAATTACGAAAATAGTTCTTCTTGGGATAACTAACGTAAGAAGAACATCCATAATCTTATAATCTTAAGTGAAACAGAAAAAGGAAACTTTATATGCAAATCACCGTTTATGACGTCCAAAGCAGAAAAAGGATATAAGTGCAGAAATTTTAATTATATATAATATACGGCTTTTCTTTGTACGGGTGACTAAATTGAACCTTTCAGGTGTTGTGTTGAGGAAATGCGACTGAAAACTGCCAGAACCATGTGATCTACATAGATCCATAGCTTAGTCTATTACCGGGAGACTGGCTTTTGTTCCACCTTGTCCAAGACAAGGTCGCCCACGTCCTACTACAGCCAGTAATGACCGATATGTCTTGTTAACAGCTCGTCAAGACAGAACATCGAAAGCCGTGCAGATTCAAGGTCAGTTCTTTATGGCAACAGAAATAAAGGTCTCAAACCAAACAATCCAAAATAGGCTTATTGCTTGTGACCTGTATGCAAGTAAGCCATTGAGGTGTATTCCATTGACAAAATGATACTGAAGCAAGTGGGTTACTTAATATCGAAATGGGATATAAATTGTCTTTAGTCAAATACCGTTTATGGACGAGTTCCAATTCAGTTTGGAGTTAGACAACAGTCATGTTTTGGTATTTAGAGAATGAAATAATCGAAATTATTTCATATTTGTACAAGAAAAATCACAATACGAACCAGGTGATGTGATGGTATGGAGTGGAATAAGAACAGGTGAACGTACTGATCTGAATATAATTCGGAAGGGTAATTTAAGGTCTCAAAGGTATGCAGATGAGATCCTTAGAGACCTATGATATATTTTACGCTGCAGGAATGGTTGATTTCTTTCTTATAATATAGGGTGTTAAGTAATTAAACATTAAAAAATAAATTAAAACAACAGCGCCATTGTCTCGTTCCATCCGTTTACTATTCTTTTTGCATACAGAACAGAACTCTTGCCAGTCACAACCTGAAAGATTGGATTACTTCACATTTGTGTATTTCATGCGTGCAACAACCTCCTCCTCCTGGATAACCTCCTGGAGGATGACCATCTGTACAGGTCTGGTGAAGGTGATTCTATTAGCATGTGCAGCACACAAGTACGGATTCGCTCAACGCAACCAAGAATTATGTCCTCCACTCATGCTCTTTTCCAGGTGTACCGTCTTCTTACAATAGGACAACGTCCTCAATTACTATTTTGGAAGAGTTTTTGTTACCACGCACTTGTGGAAAAGTGAGCAAATTGTAATAATTATTCCTTTGACCATTTCTTCCAAAATTGATTTAATAAATCCTTTTGTTGTTCAAAGATGCGTGTAAGTCTTCTCTCTGTGGGTTCTCGCCCCGAGGGAATTTTAGTCAATTTTTGACCAGTTAAGGTGCCTGACTAGTTGCGAAGACATTTTTTTTTAAATTTTGCTGAAAATTTATTTTTAAACTCATTTTTTGTTTAATTATAACTGAAAACTAATAAAAACAGCAAAAAAAATTTTCTTTCAATGTATTTTTTTTTAAAATATGGCCAATTTTAGGTTTAAATTAGACGTTATTTGTACGTTACGTTAAACATAGTAAAATAAATTCTAATGCATAATATTTCAAAAAACCCACATAATTTTACTCAAAAAACAGTTACTAATGAATTGACCTAATATCTTTGAAAAATTTTAATTTGTTACTGAACTAGAAGTCAAAAAGTGCACGCAATACAAATTTTTCAAAATTTCACATTTATCACACAGAAAAAAATCATAAAAAGGTAAATATGCTGTTTTTCTTAATCCCTACGTCACAGCATACATACTATAATAATGTACAATTACACAAAATTACAGACAATTATCTACAGAACTTTTTGAGATATCATGCTTAACGTGTTGTAAAATATCAAAAAATCTGTTTCAGAGAAAAATGCATTGAAAGATTTAAAATTCAAAATTTAAAAAACTATACTGCTGAAAAAACCTAAAACCTCTATATATCAAAAGAACAAACATTTTCAAAGCAATTATGAATATTATATACTTTCTTCAAACTTTTATCTTTTAATATTTTTAACAATTTTATAGTGTCAAAAAGCTTTTTCTTAAAGTCTAAGTACACAGTTTACGAAATACAGATTAGACGTATAAAAAGCACTTTAAAAAAACCTTATTGCATTAAAAATAAAAATATTTTACATAGAAAAACAAATATATATTATTCCATATTATTTTAGAAGTTAAGAAATATATCATACAAAATATATTTGTATTGTTTTACCAGTAAACATTCACGAAACAACTCTTGAAAAATATTGTTTATCACAAAAGTTATCATAAATTAGAATAAAAATCCTGCAAAGAAGTACTTTAAAAAACCCTCCATATGAATATACTAAGCCTTCTGTTTTTTCATCCTTAGTACTTTTTGTTTTTCTAGCTGCTTTTCTTTTTTTTTTTGAGACAATTTCGCAATCGGTAAAGAATGTCTTAAAGATGTTGAAATCCGTTGTTTATCAAATTTAAGTAACTCTTGAGCAACACTTTCAGGAAGGGAACCATTTACATTTCAAATTACTGATAATATACCAGCATAACCAGAATTATAAAGTATTAGAGCTAATAATGCACCCAAACGAAATGCTTCCAGTCCAATAAATATATTTTTGGGAACAATATTCCACAAAATGTTGTTATAACTTTCATTGCAGTTCTGTGTCTTACCATGAAGACATTTTTTCAACAAAGTTTCATTACACAGTTTTAGATATGTAGGCTTTATTTGGTTTATAATTTTATTAGGAAGTCCTTGCTCAATTTCTTTGAGGGGACTCCCAGCTGCTTTTGCCCTTTGGTAACGACACCAACTCTCAGATCCTTCAGGACACTGTCCATGCAATGCATTGTTTTTTCCAGATACACAGTGAAAAAATGCAGCTGTTACACTACTAATCATCTTTTGTAGATTACCTACATTGTTTCGAATAGCTATTCCATAATAGTTCTGAATTCTGTCGATTAATTTATCAGTTAATTTATTTTTCCCTCCCAAACCTTTCGTCGTTTTTTTTTTAATTGACGCAACCGCCCCCTACACGTTTCTGTACATGACCTGTACACTCGAGTTTGGTTACTGTATTAATTCCATAAATGTTTTTAACAGATTCATATCCTTTTGAGTCCCCATCTCCGTAGTATTCATTGTACTGTACATTCCTCACATTTGATCTCTCAAATATACGGTAGGCTCCAACAACCTCCATGTTCCCCGCGGAACCTTTGTAGTTCGAACATACATGTTTCGATGATTGGCTATTGCCTTTCGCGCATATGTGGCAATATTGTGTCATAACTTCAATGTCTAAAATTTTACCGGTGTCAACTGATATGGCACTTACACACCCATTCAAAGATGAGTAGCTTCTGCGTTGCCAAGTGCCATCAATGGATATTCCACATTTAGTGAAACTATTTGAGCCTTTAATTTCACTTAATGCAGCGTTGATGTTTTCTTGAGCAACGCGTTCAGTTGCTTTCAACAGTTTTCTTTCTTGATTGCGGAAAGCAAGTTTTGACAGGAAAGGTAAACCGAGGAAAGCACATAATTTTTTGCCAGCTGAAAATCCTTTCCCGATTATCCTTAGCCCCAAAACAATTGAAGAGTTTATAAGACAAGAACATTTCATCTTCTCTGTCGTAGGGAAACATTTAAAGAAGGAGCAGTTTTTGCACTTTAGGTTCATATGTGAGCATAATCCACTGACAGAGTCTTCTATAAGTTCCAAGCCCTGAGAATAACAATCAGGACAACAAACTATGGCAAAAAATGAAATCAAAGTTGTCCAGCTGACAATTCTATTGTCTTTATAAGTTTCAAACAATCTTTCTGAGAAAATTTCCAAACTTGTATGGCTTGATTCCAACTTTTTGGCACTAGCGGATTCAGTAGAATTGAGCTCAGATGTTTCATCATTCTCATTAATTGTGGCACGAAAGGTATAACGATTTCCAGTAAATCGGCGCTTCTTAGACCTCCCAGATCTTGATTTAGCCATAATTAATCAATATTTTGTCTTAAGAAAGACAGTTTTTTCATAAAATATATCAAAATAATAAATTAAACGAGGAGCGAAGAATCGAGTAGCTACAACATAAGCAAATCGAAAAATGATAACAAACCTGTAAAGCTGTTGCCAAATTTTACTAAAACTATTAAATAATTTTTAAAAGAATATCACCATATTCAGTTTTAATGTTACCAAAATTAATATTTTATAAATAAATTCAATAAAATTCCAAAAAGAGTAAAAATCTTTCAAATTCAAAGTACTTCCGGTTTCGATTTCTAACTTCCGGTTCGTTTTTGTTGTTCTGACTTGACATAAAAACTGCTATAACTTCGTAAATAATTGGAGTACAAGCAAAAGTAAGGTATTTTTAGAAAGAAAAAAATTCAAATATTAAAAATATCAAATAAATTTTTTTTGTCATGTTCATCAAAATTGACGATTTTACACTAGTCAGGCACTTTAAGGAGTGACCCGGAGTCAAGGCGTCTTCGGTATCACCAATTCCCTCTTCATACTCTAAGTCTACTGTTGAGAGTGACTTCAACTCCTACCAACACGGCGGAAGGATTGTCTTCGTCCAACAATGTTTGTTTCAAGCGTTTTTCGTAAGCATTATTTAATTATTTCAAGCAACATTTCCCACCATCCTCCCTCACCAAGCCATGCGTGGTACAAGGGATTTCCATCGAATCCCAGTTTCAGAATTAAATTGTTGAGTATTTTTTTATGACAGTGCATTCCATAAAGTAATTATTTCTTTGTTTTTTCGGATTGGAAGATTGTGGCATTGTCCGTGTAGATGGTGTATGGAATTTCTCGTCATCCCACGATACCTAAAACCCATGTGTCTTGAAACGGAATTTTTTCAAGGATTGTAAATGATGTTAACAGCCCCAATGGGTTATTGTTTCGAATGCTTCACCTTGAGTTGGCAATATGTTTTGCAGCAATAAGAAGTTAGTCGTCATTTATGAATATTAATTTTAACCAATAACATTAAGTCTGTGAGTTATCTATGCAGTGTGATGATTTGAGGCTCGGTATCCACACCAGCCACAAAGACATCGATTAAAAAGATTTTGTACAGCATGGGAGCAGCAATTGGAAAATCTTTCATGTGAATTGAGGCCAATTTTCTAGTTGCTGCACACAACTAAAAGGGGCTGCAGTCTAGTCCGAGTGGTAGACGAGTAAATACGTAAGTAGTTCTCTAGTTTGTGAACGTCTTGTTCTGTAACAAACTGTACTAGATAAATCTTGTGGCATATCTATTCTTTCCGGGTAAGCTCAACTGTAAAATAAATTGCTGTTCATCTTAAGTGATTATAAACTCATGCATTAAGAATCTGAAAAGTCATCCAGCAGTTTCAAGTAGAAAATGTTGAGCAACTTCAAATGTGTCATTCGGTAATGGAATTCCAATATCATATGATGAAGTATCGAAAACAATCCGGAATTTTGTTTCGTTAAGCTTCGCTTTTTCACAGCATGGTGGGATAGGTAATGTATAGTATTTTCGTTCGAAGTTTCTGGCAGCGGACCTCGATGTAATTCAGCATTCCCCTTTCATATACCTTCTTCAAGACATCATTAGACGTAAGTCGTTTCTGGAGAGAATCAAAATGTTTGTTTTTGCATTAGCCTTGTTTGTGGTCATTGTTGAGCTGTACGTTTCCAAGGCAGAGACACAACTCTACGATTGTCTTCAGTTTGGTAGGCTTTTGAAAATTTTGTCATAATTTCCTTCTCTAGAACAGTCTTTCTTTTGATTTGAGTGTCTTTGGTTCCGATGGAATCCAATTCACATAAACATAGCACTTGGTTATCCAAACGATCACCAGAGAACTGAACAGAAACATGATGAACTTCTGGATCACGTGTGATAGTAGTACGAGTTCTCGACACACTGAGTATCCCTCCAGAAATAGCAAGTATCACGACAAAAAAAGTAATCTTCCACCTTAATTGGTGATTTTGTTTTAACCACATGCCAATGAAAGTCAACACCAATAAGCAATTTTATAGGTAAATAAGATAGAAGTCTTCAGGAGGATCAGCGAGTATCAATTTTTGGCTTTTAGCACAGCGAACAATTTCTGCAGGGGCTGCGGGATATGAAGTATATTTGTTGGAACTTTCAAATGTTATTATCAAAGCCGAGTTTTTATTCCACACCCTCGAAAGGGAAAATTCAATACGCATATGAATTTTCCCTTTCGAATTATGAAGTATATGGTTCAAAAATATGTACTTTTTTTTCAGAACTATAAACTGAGAGTTTCAGTTTGTCAATAAGGCTTGAATCGATGAAACTTGTTTGCCTACCTTCATCCAAAATGCATCGGGTTAGATGTATTATACTTGTGGGGCCAGTAATATACACGCGTACCGTTTGCAGATGTGCGAAGTTAGGAATAGGAATGTAAATATAGTTATCCTCTGTTCGAGATAGATGGATTTGGTGGACAAATGGAAAAATGGTGTGTTTTTTTACACTTTGTGCAGCGAGCAATGTCTTTACGAGGACAGTTTGTCATTTTTTTGTCCACGATTTGTGCACAAAAAGCAGCGATTAGAGCTTTTTAGCTGTTCAATGCGAGTGTTATAGTCAGTTATATATATAATTTCACATTTCTGAGCCTAATGGTCTGCTGATTCACAAAAGCCACAAAAAGGTGTATGATTATTTTTCTGTAGTCCAGCATTTACTCTCGCACACGTGGAAGGAAATATTAGTGGGTAACGTTGCCACATACATAACTGTATCACCTTTTATTTTTATAGTTTTAAGAGCTCATTCTACTTCTTCAGACAAAGCCTACTCCATCTTCGTTATGTTTCCTTCAGAAAGAAACTCTCTTTTAGCACGAATGATCCATTTTGTAACAATATCATCTGGAAGAACTCGTAGAATTTTAGGAACCAGAACACGACCGTAATTATCTGTTTTTTCTCCTAGAGCAGCCAAAGCTTGTAGTTGCATATTGCATTCAATAAACTCTCCACTCAAAGTTTGAGGAATAGCGTTTTGTATAGGTAAAATCTCTAAGTGGTTTTGGATAATCCTATTTTTGTTTTCGTATTTAGATATCAATAAGTCTTTAACAGCGTTATAGGTTTCAAAAATCACACTTATTCCGTCGAAGAGACGTTTTGCTTCATCATCAAAAAATTCTTTCAAACAGACGTGTTTGACCACTAGCGAGAGAGATCACGCGTCAATATTGCCAATACACAATTGAAAACGCTCCCAGAGACTTGAAATTCTTTTATGTCTCCATAAAATAGGTTTATTATACAATCGGGGGGAGTTTCACTTTCCTATTAGTATTTGGTAGTGTATAGTAGAGGGTAATTATTCAGAAATTACCTGTTTGGATCTTTCTCGAATTTTCTTTTTGGCTAGAAAAATTGTCAGTTCTTTTCACATTCAATTACGTCCTGCTCGTATTCATCATTCAGCAACAAATTATGTCTGACTTCGTTAATTTTGCTTAATTTTTTTGTCTTTTCTTCCAAACGTTTCAGTTCATAGTTCATATTATAACGTTGCGGCACTTCTTTCACCTTACTTATCAAGCGAGTTACCGCTGAACATATCGTAATTTTCTTCCATTTTAAGTTCGCTAGTATATTGTTTGGCGCCATTTTTTTAAATATATATTTATCGTAGTTCGTAATAAAAGTTTCGGTCGTCAGTATTTCACATAAATAAAGGTTTCCTGATTTCTTTCAATTAGTTTTTGGCACCAGATGTTAAGTTATTAAACATTAAAACTGAAATTATTTACAGAAATTAAAGCAACAGTGACATTATCTCGTTCCATTCTTTTATTATTCTCTTTTGTGAACAAAATAAAACTGTTGTCACTCACAACAATATTTACTAATTTCAATCAGAATATGAATAAGAATTAATATTTATTATGAGAAATAAATAAAACCTGATAGATGACGTCACTGTTCCGTGATTACTTCAGATTCCAGGATTTCAAGCGTGCAACACTGGGTAATTCCATATCTCATACATCTCGTCTTGTGGTGCACTTTCTTGAAGCTAAAACAATACGGAGAGTAGCCAGTATTCTCAACTGAGCTTAATCAACTGGATGCTTGGGACATACTCGGACGAAACATTGCAGTGAGTCCGTGGCTTCGTGATGTAGTCCAAGACTTGGAGATTTCATCAAGAGTGGATCAGTATTCTCTAATGTCTCATCGATAACCTCACTACCCCGGTGCAAAATACGCGCGTGGGTGGCATTTGGAGGTGCAAAATACCATGTTAATCATTCTGTATCATTT
This sequence comes from Trichonephila clavipes, assembly GCA_019973935.1. Lineage (NCBI taxonomy): Eukaryota > Metazoa > Arthropoda > Arachnida > Araneae > Nephilidae > Trichonephila > Trichonephila clavipes. Next base: position 89,136 of record BMAU01014390.1, on the reverse strand, counting down.
CCAAATAATCCTTTTTTTTATCTTTTGTTATGTTCATTTAAGAAAACTGTCATCTTTTTTTTTTGAAGCAGCATTTCGTGTTTTTTATTCTATTTTAAGGAATTAAGTATCTCATGTAATCGTTTTTTGCGTCTATTTTTTGTGTTGTGTTTTGTCACTACTGTATTCTCTATTTCATGTCCATACACGGTTATAACTGTATTGTTTCTTCACTTTTTGCTTGTTCCTTTAATGTTTTTGAGCAATGCATATAAGGTACGTAATTATGTGCATTATATACACTGTATATTTATGTGTAAAATAATTTTTATATTTAGAACTACTGAAGTACAATCGGGTAAGTAAACTACCAATAAGGGAGAGCAAATTTGATTATTTTTCAGTGAAGACATGTATTACTAAATCGATATTTTTGTGTATGTATTTGCGATAAAATAGTGAAATAAATTTATTTCTAACTCATAATTAAGAGTTTATAATCCATCTATTCGAATTATATTAGAATTTTCAAGAATTATATTCGAACTTTAAAAAAATCTTTAGTCAGTTAAATTCAAGTGAGCCATTTATTTGCAATTGAGAATATTTTAAATATGATACGTATTGAGATCTGGAAATGATTCCCTAATAACCACTACAGATTTGTACATTTCTCTTCAAAATAGGATGTAGGATAAAAGAAGAATATTAAGAATGTTGCCAATAAATGAATCCGATGAATGTCCCCAAAGTTCTTCAGTATTCAATGTTTATTACTCTAATTTGCCATGAGTTGCAGTGTATTTAAAGAGCCAGTTGATGAATTAGGACTAAATGCGTTTCATTTTTCACCTACGTTAGCATTTAAAAAGATCAATATGATTTAAATAAGATGTTAAGCTTCCATACCCTTAAAACAAGTTATATTCTTGCAGTTCCAAACCTCAATAAGTTTATTCAATTAATCTATGATGCGGTGTTCAATTAGTTTTAAGAATATTGGTTACCTTTAGTGTTCTTCCTTTAAATTTCTGTTTAGTCAATAAAGCACGGCGAAACCTCTTCAGTAAAATACTTTGAGCATGTTAAGGTATCGGAATAATTTTAGAAGACGTGGCAGTTTGAACGAAATTTAAATAGTATATTTTCTGCTAATTGTACAAATCAGCAGCAAAGCTGATAATAGTCTGAAGAAAGGCCAAACGTATTAAGTTTTCTTAGAACTAAATAATTTATTTCCCGAATAGTGCTAGTAACTGTCACATAAAGTTTTAATTACTCGCAAAAACTTTATTTGAATACATTGCATATAATATTTTCTAAATGCATTACTTATTATTTTTATTTCTAAAAATATATTTATTAGCTTTACCAATTTCTGCTGACTACTTGATGGGTTGTTTTATTTTGCTTGGCAAAAAATTCAAAATATAAAATTACGTATGCAGTTATAAATTCTACCAGGCAAATAACTTATTTTAATCGTCTTCTTACAATGATCAAGCTAAAAATCACGATAACAACAAAATTTTATCATGTTCATTTTAATGCATTTAAAAAAATAAATAAATGCACTTTTTCAAATGTAGAAATTTGGAAATTTATTTGAACACACACACACAATTTAAAACTTTTATTCCAATAATTAATTATCTGTGTAAAATTATGTGATATCAAACAATTTATTAGCGTCAAATGATTTAAGATACTTTTTTCAGATAAGCCAAAATATACTCTAAATTGCATAGATATCCAAAAAAAATAGTCTTCATCATAACAACGGGCCCAACATACTTTAAGGGGGATAGATTATTTTCCATCGTTTGAATCGTATGAAAATATTTTAAATACAATATGTTTTTAGTTGATGCAAAACGTTTGTAGTTGTATCTTATCCTCGAATAATCTGATTTATGTTAGATCAGCTCCGGAAGGCTGTTGACGACCAACGAATCTATATTAATAAGATGATCGCTTTTTAAGTCCCCCTAAGAAAGTCCGATGCATCTCAGAATGCAATCCGGAGAAGCTGGATGGTCACAGCATTTCTTATAAGTGGGATGGAGTTTCTGACACTTTGAAAGAAAAGACATTTCAAATGAACACTTGTTAGTCTAGCCAAAGCAGTCAGGGAGCCAAAAGGTATTCATGTGTACCATTGATGAGTAGGTGGAATTTGCCTTTTAATTTAGAGCTTGCATTAGAGTACAGTTCTAGATAAGTGAGCGAAGTGCAGGTATTCGTTTCATTATCACTACACATTTTAGCCAGACTATCAGCAATTCCATGATCTCTAATGTAACATCTGATGGTATCCGTTGGAGGAAGGTATCATTGGTCTGAGTTTGGACCTCACTTTAACCAGAATAAAAACGCTGGTTTCATAGCTTGCGGAGGACCAGCCACTAAGATGTTTTAGCAAACTGTGGCTGTCTGAGAAAATACATATTTCCCCAAAATCGCAATCATAAAGCATAGTAGCATCAAGCTCTATATTGATCGCAATGGACTCAATTCTGGAGACAGAGCAATGATGTAAAATGATTCTAGAGAGTTTGAAAGAAATCAATACAGTTGGAAATGATGTATTCAAATAATCTAAAATATGCATTTAAAATTTAAGGATTTAACAAAGGACGTTAAGTGAGGGTTTTGAACAGCCCTTATTTCCTCAACATCAGTGACGCAACATCCCATGAGGGCCAGGGCTTATTGTGCCCATCCCAGTATACGTGGCTATTGGGCGCTAAAGTGCATTAGCAGATGTCCCAATTACATGTGGTCAGACTGAAGCGAGACCCCCCAGTGTTTAAGTCCCCAAACAAGCTTGGTACTCATTTATTGACCCGCTGCAGTAGGGATGAAAGACTGAGTCAACGTTGCATTGCCTGGAAATACAATCTGGATCAGCGGTGAAGCAGCGCCATACGCTACCACTCATCGACCACTAGGTCTTCGTAATCCTTATTTAATGAAACAAGAAAAATTCCTTAAATATATATATATATATATATATATATATATATATATATATATATATATATATATATATATATATTAATAATAATAATAATAATAATTTGAAAGAAAAGACTAAAGGAAAATTAACTTAAATAACAATCATCGTCTCATAAATGTACATACATATAAATGAAAATGGTTGTTTCAACTCTTATTGTTACATTTAATTAGTTTTTGAATATTTTTTTTCAACCTTTGAAGGAAATCTAAGTAAAAATTGAAGCAAAAATTACTAACAAATTCCAGTAGTAATGTATTTGAAAGAATATGTTTTTCAATAAAAATAAACTAATAAATTAAAATCCAATAAATTTAAACCGATGCTTAAAGCAATATTTTACTCTAATCACAATAAAATGGCTGTATATTTCAGTTAGTAAAATATGTTTCCATATCTGCCAATAATCAAGGATATTGAAATTTATTATAATTTATGATAATCATTTTCCAGTATGTATGAAAAAAACCATTTGTTTTTATGCTGATTTATTTATTTACATTTATAAAGTCTTACATATGTAAATGTTATTAATATTTGTAATATTTTTTCACAGAAAATTTTTATTACTGAATGAGATATAGTAATATGTGTTAAGTAATTTCAACAGCTTTTAGTTTTAATCTTCCTAATACCTAAATATTTATTGCTCTATCGTTATACTTTCAATGAGAAATGCTTCGCTTATAAAGTAATTAATTCGCTGTATGAATATAAATATATATTCATCACTCCACAAAAGGATTTGAAATTAATTTCTATGTGATTCAATTTTGAAATTTTAATACTTTAATATTTCTATGTCACAGTTTGTGTCACTAATATAAGATTTTTTTTAAAAAATAGCCATTGGCGAAAAATTTGCTTTCGTGTAAAGAATTTTATAAAAGTTATCTAATAAAGCAATGAAATATAGTTATGATAATAATTACTATTGCAATATATGCTTTAGTTAAGTAAAACTTACAATATGAGCTAATTTAAATTTTATTAATGAGGGATTTTACGCAGCAAAAATTCTTTATATTTATAAATTTATTAATCAAATATAAATTCTGATCCACGTATTCCAACAGAAGAATAATATTACCGCCCATTACGTGTTATGTGTTTGTTTCTATTGGAGAAAATATATTAGCAGAAAAAATCATTCTTCGCATTGGTTAAATTTTAAGAATAAAAGAGCTAATGATAGTTACATCTTTAATTGTTAACAAACTGCTGTAAGATTATAAACCAAAATTTATAACAATTCTTTAATATGTGAACATATCCCTTTTGAATAGTTTTCCGTAACTTGCAATTTTTGGCTGTCCCAGAAGCAAAATTATTTAGTAAAAGTAAACATTTTGAGCAAAACGATAGAGATAAATTGTTGAAGGAAAATAATACGGATACAAATTACAGCCAAAAATAATAATGGTTATATAACTGCTATCAAAAACATTTCTCAAGCATAACAGAACAGAAACGGTGTTGCCAAAAAGAAAACTTTATTTTTTTAAAGACATTCTTTTAGAACGATTAATTCTAAAAAAATGTTATTCTATTACGAAGAAAAAACACATTTCATTCAAAGATAATAAGAAGATGTAACAAATTCTAAAAAATTAGACGAAAAATATCTTATCGGGAACAAAGTTAAACTGTTAATTCAAGGGACGAACAGTCATTTTTACATAGAATTTTAGAATATCCTAATGATCATTTTGGGAATAAAAATGCTTTGAATTGAACTCCAGTATCTAATCCGATTGAAGAAATTTTTGATAAATATTATAAAATGCATTTCCATATGGATCAAATATGCCAAAACTTCAGAATTGCTAACTTTGGAACAGTCAATATAAAATTGTACGTGGATACAGGATATTTCAGATACAGCCAAATAAATTGAAGAGACTGACACGTAATAACTAGATGAGTCGTTAATTATTTTTTTTAATATAATAATCCCTTTTATGTTAAACCTGCTGTAAATGAAGGGAATCTTATAATAAAAGAAAGAAAAATATGCAAAAAATAATAATGCTCGCAACGAATAATGATATAAATTAAGCAAATATAAATTAATGAAATTCATAAAATGTTCCTAAGCAAAAATGTGTATCGGCATTAAACTAAGAAAGAAATAAGAAATTAAAACATAAACTTAAGATAACCGACTACGTTCGGAACCGGGATTTTGCAAAAGCGTATAAATGGATAATGTTTATGATATTTAGTGTCACTTAGATATGTATATAAAATTGTTTTAATAATAGTATTACAATAAAAGATTATTTAAGTACAATATTTTGACAAAAAAAAAAATTATATAGTGACCAATTTTCAAAATATTCTTCTTTTGGGAAAAATGCTTCTTTTACAATAATATTTTGCCTGTATATAGCTCACAATTTTGTGAAGAGGCTCAGCTAGAATTTTTGAAATATATAACTTAGAAGTGGACTTATCCATGTTTTACGACAACAGAGGGGAGAAATTTTAAGAAAAAAAAACAATAATTATTTCAATTGGTTGTAACTCTGAAAATAATGTAAATTTCTCAAAATCATAGTTCAGACTCTCTGGAGAGGTTTCTACTTTATACAAGCAATGTATTATTATTTTTGAAGCATTTTTTATAAAAGGAGAACATTTTGAGAAATTTGATTCTAAGTTAATTTTTTGCCAAAATATTGTGTTTAAATAATTTTTTTTGTCAAAATGGCCTTAAAAATTTTTTATACAATTTCTTTATTCCAATCTATGTGATACTAAATATGAGGAAACTTATCCATTTATGCGCTTTTTTAAAACCACGGTTCCGAACGTAGTTGGATACCTTAAATCAAAAAGCTATCTAAAACAATCAAATCAGTCCTCTACCATAAAAAGTTTCATATATACGATATGTGTATAAGAAGGTTTTTATTTTAATGTAAAATTACAAAAATATCATTACCTTGCAATTTAGAAAAATAGAATAAAAAATCTACTTAAAAACTGATTATTGAAACACAATTATCTTACAATAAACTGAGAAATAATATTTCAACATTAAAACATTAGTTGAAGTGAAACATACCTACAAATAAATAAATAATTGAATAAATAAAACAGTATAGGAAATTAATACCATTTCACGTACAATAAATGATACGAAGGTAAAGCTGAAGTATAAATTAAAAATTAACTTGAATAAAATCTTAACCAGATAAATCAATGTTTAGGTATAATAATAATAAATCGGAGGAAAAATATCAAAATAACTTTTAGGTTTTAAAATTAAAACAAAATAAACCAAACAACATTGAAAAAGCAATAAAATCAAATCTTGAGAGAAAATTTTTCTAGAATGACTTATGTATTAAAATATTTGTAATTAGGCTGTCGAGGTAAGTTAAATAAATAATTATAAAAGTTAGTACATAAGTATGACGGTAACTAAAAATGTAATGATCGCCAAAAAATTAGATGAAGAAAAAATGTCTTTTAAAAATAGACGAGAGGTAACACTGCCAGATAGGTATGAAACGTCTCTTCAATACTGACTAATATAAGCTCTACATCAATTTTCCAATCTTTTTTTTTAAATATGTACTTGAACTCCGCATAGTTTCCGAACACAAAATTTTATGACTTGGTTCTCAGGTTTTGTGCTATATTACGCGGACAAAAGATTAGATATCTTCCTTTTATTATTATAGATGATGGTTTCAGAAATTAATTTTGACATATTTTCTGTATATATTAGAACCATATAAAAATAGCAGGACGTTATTCCTAATATCTGAAAAATTTAAAAAGAAACTTTGCCTTCCTGAGAAATTTATATTATTTTTCTTGAAAACTTGGAAGTAAATTTTCAAATATTCTACACCTAGGGAGAAATATTTTTGCAAAAAGGAGTTTATTACATTATACAAAATTTTGAATTATTTGGCTTAATCCTTTCTAATAAGTACTTAATATTTTCATAGCTTTTTTACGGATATGTATTAAAAATCCCTTATTATTTTTTAATATGCATAATGTTGTCGTATAAATCATGTGAAATTTTAAATAATTTTTATTTTATAGTAGAAAAATATCAAAATAAATTCTCATTTTTATAAGCACAAAATAAAGATCTTATAAGAAAACCCTAAAATATCTCTTGCTTCATCTGTGATTCAGTTCAGAGTGAAAAAAAATGTTTAAAAGAAATGCAGTAAAAAAGTGGAAACTAACATGACTTTTCCATTTGATTCCCCATTAACGGTGCGTTGTTGATTCTACTTTCACTAAAATTTCTTCTTTTTTTACGAACTTCTTTTCAAGAATCGAATCAGAATCCACTTGAATAACAATATAAGAAGGAAAAAAAAGGTTAAAAACACTTAGTACTTAACAATTTTATAAAACTTTTCTTAGATTTTCTCCAATATATGTATTCCTAAGATATTAGATTTTAAATTGTTCTATAAAAATATACTTTTTCCATTTCCTATATGTGTTCAGCATTAAGTAATAAAAAATAATATTACTGTATTTATATAAACCTCATTTTATTCATTATTTCCTGCAAGATTTTATATATTTGAATTTGTGTTTTAGTATACTTCATGTATGGAAATACATTACAATTATTAGGAATAGATTCTGGTATCTAGTTACAGTCAAATACGATTAAAGAGAAAATGTTTAACACGAAATATCAATTAACTCTAAATAATACAACGGTCGTTACAAATTACTATGAATTGCCATGTATTTTTTTTCTTACCGCGGAAAGACAATCGCTTATAATGAAAAGATTTCCCTTCTGGGATTGAACAAAATACGGTAAAAAACAAACATGCAGGTTCATCATCGGTATACTTCATTGCAGAAGATGCTGATAATGTTTGGATTTGCCTAATTATGGCAGATAGACATTTTAGAGTGTGTTCAATGCTCAAAAATATCATTCATGCAGACTGCAAGGACAAAAATGAAATGAATAAAGCAGCTACTGATATTACGTCGTTCGAAATGAGGAATATCATGAAAATTATGTCCAGTTACTTAGACTTACTTTCCAACGTCGAAATGAATAACAAAATAGACGACATAGAGCAATTTTTTTTTGTCAAATTAATGCTAAAAAAAGACAATACAAAAATGAATAATTTTCTAAGAACTTAATAAAGTTTTGCATTAAATTTCTTTGTGAATGTCTTTGTTTTATTTATTTTTTATTAAATACATGCATATATACCAGCGTTTCTCAAACTGTGGGGTGCGCCCCCTTGGGTGGGCGGGATAACTCTATGAGGAGAGCGCGAGCACGTTGAAAAGTCAAAAACAAAATATTATAAGGGGGAGTTGGAAACCTCTCTCTTTCTCTATACTGACAATGTTAAATTGGCTGTTTTCGATGTACCTTTTCTCAAAATCTGTTTTATGTACATGCTTGAAATTTTTCATACTATTAAAGCACACCTTTCTCATTATACTAAAATGAGCTTTTAGCTAATTTTGAATTTTTTAATAACTTATGAAATATTTTATCAAACATTGCGAAATTTGACTCATTTTTTACTTAAAAAATTTGAAAAAAATTAAATTTTTGAGTTTTTTACAAAAAGCTCATTTCAGTATACATTAGACATCATTATAAATAATTCATAAAAATATTACATACCTGTGAACAGTAGTTTCTCAGAAAAGGTACATCGCACATTAAAATTTATACATTTTGAGATAAATTGATTTTAATGTATACAGTGAGACTTTTAATCGGCTAGGAAATAAACAAATAAAAGACCCAATTTAAAATAAAAGATACATGTTTTGGTTTATATCGGTCGCTATACTTTTAAGCAAAAACAAACTAATTTGTTTACAATTTTCGCCATTAAAATGGGCGTCGCCCAAATTCAATGATTATTTAAAAATACGTTTTAAGGGCTTCTAAATACCCTAGAGGTTAAAGTAAAGTATTTTAGAAAGGTAAAAATCTATACAGTTTGAAAATGTAGAAATCTCAAATTGTCAAAAAAATAAGATTTTAGCTTTCCAACACTCCCCTTAAAAAATCTATTAATTCATAAAAAGTAAAGAAACCAAATACACCTTCTGACCTAATAAAACATAAAATACACATTTACACTGATATATTTCACTTATAAATGTATCAGTACTGCATGTATTTTGTAATTAATTTAACAATACTAAGTTAAGAACAAGGCTAACAATTACTAGTGACCCCATGGGCTTGTCATACAAAGAATTATATCCAAAAACGAATATTTATCTTGATAATTTGTACGGTTTACAATTAATACCTTAACTGCTGATAAAAGGTTACACAATTCGCTCCCCAAATCCACCATTTGTGATGCATTGAGGGGGGGGGCAGAAAACGTATAAATAAGCAAATCCTCTGAAAAAAGATAAATCCTCCGTAAGCACTATTAAGAACCTTTTGTTGCATTCCAAATCTTCGGAAAAATTGTATAGATAGTAGTGCATAGAAAAGATCACACTTCGGAAACACGTATATATACGTCCGGGGTAATTTTTGCTTTGGTTGAGCGATGCATTTATATACGTCTGTGGCACTTAAGAGGTTAAACTAGTGTTGCAGCTTTAGCGACAAAGTATAGTATTATTGATTTCAATGCATTGTTATTGTATGGAGGGGGTGCGATAAAAATTATGATCGAATATTGGGTTGCAAATTATTAAAGTTTGAGAAACACAGATACATATATTTATATAAAAATATAATGTATTTTAATTAAATTATTTTTTCTGAATATAAGAAATTTTATGCAATATCCTTTACGATGAAATTCTTCTTAAAAGAATAATTTATTTCAGTCTCCCTCAGTTTCTTGTCAAACAATTTTTTCTGTATATAGGTCTTTTATAAAACTGATTTCTCTGCAAGATTTACAGACTTGTATGCTTAGTACAATGCATTTAAAAATGTTATGATATAATGTCAGAATAATATATTTATAAGTAAATATCGAATAACATTTTTTTACCTGTAAAATCTAACACATAATCTAGGAGAACACGTAGATATGAATACGCAAAGAGCTGATGCAGAAGATTATTTCAATTGTATTTCTATTACTTATAACTTTCAACAAATATGACTTTTAGAAAACGTTTTAATTTCTATTTGTGGTATATCTTTATAAAAAATAAAAAAATATTGAAAATATATTTGCAGAAGTATGTTCCTTTTTATATTTTTAAAATATTTCAAAACATATTTGTGATGGTTGTTAAAGTAATTCATTTATTTCGCTTAATCATTTGTCACAAAAATTAATTTTAATTAATAAAACTCTTCTGTATTTTAATAAACATTTTTTTTCCAAAAAAACTCTTAAGTAATATGAAAAATTTAATGTTCGAAATTTTCAAATAAATGCGCAATATTCAGTCGTAATATCTAATAACACACGATACGCCACTCTAACTTATATTTTAATATAAGCTAATAAAATATTTTTATAAGGTTTCATCTACAAAAATGTAAAAATATTTGATGAAAAAGAAAGAATAATAAAAAGCTAAAAGAAAGCTAAATAAAAGTTATAAAATATTGAAAATTGATAAAACTTTTGTGTAAAATGATATCCATCCACTTTTACATGACGTAGTACACTATTAACAGCTTTTAAGTTATTGATATATAATTATTGGCACTAAGCAAATTTTCTCAGACCTCTACTTAACGAAGTCATTAAGTCCCGAAAAAAAGTTCGTTATATGGAAAATTTGTTTTATAGACATTCATTGTTGAATATAGTTTAGAAATCATATAAAACAAATTATAGTTTCATAAACAATATATATTATTTAAAAACTAATTACCCACGCTTTTTTTTAAAAAAAAAATTGATATCTATTTATTTTATATTCCTTATTCATCAAAAAGAAAAGTGTTAGGAAAACAACAAGGGGAAAATTTGTCCATGATACACTAAAAATTTTAAAATTTAAAAAAATAATTTTATATTACGTTCACTAAATTTTTTAATGACATTTTCGAATTTTAAACCTACAAGTTATTTTAAATGTATTTTATTTTATAACCAATAATTGTAAGCATATACTACGAAACTTAATTACTGATTAAATCTTTTTGTTTTATTTTAGTTTTTGTTTGAAAAAATTATTGCAATTTCATTTCTCTATGTGACTTAGGAGCCTGATAAAGCAAACTCCAGATCATTGATCACTGTAAAATGTGCTAAGAGGGAATATAATTTGAAAAAATGTCCTAAAACGTTTTAAATATAGGGAGAAAAAATGGAATGAGAAACGAAAAATTTCGTTAAGTGGAAAATGCACTTCGCTATTTGGAGGTTTATTTTACCATGACAGTAGTAAAATGGTTCCAGGAAAAAGTTAGCAAAATAGAAAAATTCTTAAAATAGTTTTTTATATGAAGGTTCGACTGTAATTATATTGAAAACACATTTTTGTAGCCCTCATTTCTTCATTTAAAAAGTTCAGGACTTCACTTTCTAAAACGGAAGTATAATTATCTCTTACTTCCTTGTATCCAATCCCCCCCCATAGTCGGTTTCCACAAAAAACCATTTTTTGTGAATTTCTATACACTTAAATAAACATACACTGTGGGCCTAAACCCTCAAAAATGAGAATTTTTATCTATTGAATACATTTAACCTCTTGCAAACTTCTTAAGAGTCTACCTAGCTAAAATCTATTCTTAACAAATCTCTACTAAACAAAAGAAACACACTTATGAAAATTAAGGTCTGTAGATCTCACATTTCAAAATAGAATTTCTTTTGATCTATAACACCCTGGTAACAGATAAATTCTGTAAGATTTTATTAAAAACTCTTTGTTAACGGGTCTATACTCAGAAAACGAAGCATGTTTGCCAAATATTCAATTTATTGAACTAATAATTCAAAAACGTAAATTTTTGTCTACAGTCATGTCTCTTTCACCTTCCGAGGTACCCTTGGGAGTCAAATTTTCCCCAAAAATGTTCTTATTGGATCTCTACTCAAGAAAAAGAGACATGAGAGCCAAATTTCAAGCATGCAAGTCTAATAATCTGAAGAACGGAAATGTTTTTATCAATTACACCATCCTTTCGGCTTTGGGAGTCAATTATCCCATATCTCATTCTTTGCGGAACAACAAACGAATTTTTTTTTACTAAATTTCCATTTTGTTAACAATTTGTTTAACATTTCAAAAAAAGAAAACTATTGAAAGTCAATTTTCACCAACCAAGTTCTTAGAGGATCTCTACTGGACAAAAGAAACTTGCATATCAGATTCCAAGTCTGTAGGTCTAATAGTTTTAGAAATCTTGGGAGTGAATCACTTTTTTTTCTTTTTAATACATACATTGCTCACTTCAGTCCTACAAAAAAAGGACTTTTCGCAAGAAATATGACGTATTTTCTTAGACGTAAAAAAAGAAAGAAAAAAAATCATAATTGACAATTTATTTATTTAATCTTATCAAAACAATATCTATTATATTAATCATGTGTCTTAGAAATCTTGCTTTTGATATGTCATTAGCTGCATGGCACGGCGTTGCACGGCATGTCTATACTTTTATAAAAAAATTTCCTTTTCCTGCACAAAATCAGCACTTCTAATACTCTTTTTCAAAATGACTTTCCTCCTTTGCTTAGCCCGGCGTTGCTCCGGCTTTTACCGTATGTATAACTTAAAATTCCTTGGTTCTCAATTTTTCGCTTCTTTTCTTTGTCAGAAGGTTTTATCCCCCCCCGGCGTTGCACGAACATTTTCAAATGCATAACATATTGTCATGGAAATTCCCTTTCCCCTATCGCTATCAGATCTGTCAAGTAATTGAAAAGTGGGACTTTAATATTCACTCACACACTTCGCAATTTTTTAGGCTCGGAAAGGAAAATGTACCTTTCTTAAAAATAGATGTTTGGTGAAAACAATAGAAATTTTTCTTTTTACAAAAATTCACAAATGTATTGAATGTTGAATTAAAATTGTGATAATTTTTTGAAATGTTCTATACAAGGGAAAAAGCTTCATACAATTATTTTTATAATTTAAAAAGTTATTAAAACATTGAATTTGATAAGCAGTTATTAAATATTTAAAATTTGAGTAATTTTTAAAAATTTGTAAAAAAAAATTGGCAATTTATTTTTTAATCTCTAACTCTAAAAGATCAAAGTATGAGTTTTCAAAAATCATTTTCATATAAACGCATCGATATGGATGCATTTCTGAAAAAATCATAGAATATGTAAAGTAACGTTGTTTTGTAAAAAAATTAAAAAAAAACCCTTTCTATCGTGACGAGATAAATTAGCTTTCCAATTACAAAATTGCCGGCGAAGTTATTGAATGCGCGAATAAAATTTAGAGTACTTTTTTAAAAAATCATAAAAAATTAGCGATGATGTTGTTTCGAACCCGGGTCCAAAAATTAGTAATGAATCGATTTAAACAATTGCGCGGTGAAATCGTCGGGAAAAAGAAATGAAAAGACCTTCAAGATAAAAGGAAGAGTTATTTCTATTGTAAAAATGCTTTATCTGTGTGTTAAAGTTAAAATTTTTTTCAGCCTTTATTTTTAAATTAATGCCTTTAAATTTCATATATCGATTGAAAACAACAGTTATCTTTAAACAAAAAATGTGACAAAAATAATTCTTAAATATTTATAGCAAAAGAGGAAAAAACAACAAAAAACACATTTTTTTAAAAAAAGGAACCGTAATTTTTAAATATTTTTTTCAATCATGCTACAGATTACGGATAAAATCATTCTATACATGTAAGAAAAGTTCCGTGGGATTATTTTTATAAATAAAGAAGTTATTAAGTATTTAAATAAAATTTTGAGTAATTTTTGAAAAATAGTAAAAAAAAAGTTTTTGAGATTAAATATTTTAAATGACGGATATTTGAAAACAGAAAAGCATGAGCTTCTTTATTGTAAAATATAATTTCATGAATGCGAAAGAAAATGCAAGCGGAGCGAATTAGAAATCATACTCATAAAAACGTATCGATTTTGACTCATTTTTGAAAAATCGTAAAAAAATAAAAAACATTTTTTTTGTAAAATAATTTATACCGTATCGTGGAGAAATAAAAGATCTTTCCGATTCTGTAATTTTATTTGTCTGAGTCTCATAGAAAAAATTATTAGATTTTGTTTTAAAATCATCTGAAAAAAAAGTGGGAGAATTTTAACGTTGCCTCTGGCGGGAAAAAATGGCACTAATTATGCGTTTTAAGGTTTTTTATAAATATCTTTTTAACTAATTAGAGTAATGTAATTGTAAAAACGGATTCCTTGGATCATTCCCGAACTCTTAGTACCTTTGGCGAGTTTCTGCGTCATGCGATTCGTGAGAAGATAGACGTACATACGTTTGCTTACCTATGAATTTAAATAGTTTAGATATTTATTTAATTTGAATAGAACTCCACCCTTAAAACATCCTTTGTCTCATCAGAAAAATAATTTCAAACATTTGTTCACTTTAGTCCGACAATAAAAAAAGAGTTTTCCCTATAAAAATATGACTGTTATTGATCCATATAAGTACATTGTATTTTCATTGACGCAAAAAAAAACCATAATTGGCATTTGATTTATTTACTCTTATCAAACCAATTTCTATTGTACTAATCATGTGAATTAGAAATTATTTTTAATACGTCAGATTTATTTTTTTTAATAGAATTTTTTCCTTAAAATATGCTTTGTATTAACAGAAAAATAATTTACAACTTTTGTTACATTTTAAAGAGGACATTTTAATTCAGTGGCTTTCAAACTTTCAATACTTGTGACCCAATATTCAATCATAATTTTCATCGCGCCACCTTCCATACTATAACAATGTATTGAATTCATTAATACGATACTTTGATGCTAAGCCTACAATATGATTCAAACCTCTTAAGTTCTACCCGCGCATATAAACGTCTCACTCAGCTGAAACGTTATTTTCCCCGGACGTATATATATGTTCTGTCAAAAGTACAATATTTTCTATGCACTGCTATCCATAAAATCATTCCGAAGGCTTTGGAATTCAATAAAAGGACAGTGTTTGCGAGGGATGTACTTATTTGAGAGGATTTGCTTATTTATTCTTTTTCTCCCCGCCCACAGTACATCACATAAGGACGCTTATGAGGAAAACTGTGGCATTGGGGTGCGAATCGCATAACTTTTAATCGGCAGTTAAGGTATTACTAATTATAAACTGTACAAATTATTAAGATAAGAATTTATTTTTATATAGTTTTATATATGACACAAACATGAAATCACTGGTAATTTAATATTTTTTCTTAACTTAGTATTATTAAATTAATTATGAAATACATTGTGCAGTACTGATCCTTTTATAAGTGAATTATATCACAGTAGATGTGTATTCCGATTTTTATTATGTCAGAATGTATTTTTTGTTTGTTAACTTTCAGTAAAGTAGTAATTTTTTAAAATAATCTTTTGTTTATACGATTTTTCAAAATGCTCGAACCCCTCTCGTAGAGTTATCACGCCCCCCAAGGGAGGCGCGCCCCTCTCGTAGAGTTATCACGCCCCCCCAAGGGAGACGCGCTCCTCTCGTAGAGTTATCACGCCCCCCCAAGGGAGGCGCGCTCCTCTTGTAGAGTTATCACGCCCCCCAAGGGAGGCGCGCCTCACAGTTTGCGAAACGCTGTTTTAATGTATTAGGTTTTTGAGTATAACTACAAAATCAAAATATGTGTTCTAGTATTAGGGTTTTTTATTAGTATTATGTAAGAGTGCATCAACTTATCAAGTATTGCTTATATAAACATTTCCTTTTGGAGAAGAGTGCGATTTACTATGATAGCAGAATGTCTGAAATATTTGCAAATTCCAGTAAAGAAAAACAAAGCTACAGATTCTTCCCATCAATATTTATAAGATCAAAATTCTGCCAGATTTATTTTCAAACTATTGTCCTTTAAATTTTCTGGTCAAAATTTAAGCGATTTCTGACATATTTCTTTTGGATTCGTAGATTTGGATTCTCTTCAAAGAATATTTAAATTCCGTATCTTTCCTTTGAATGACAGGATTGAAAACCTCATCATATTTGAGTCAAAATAAATTTATACACTCTTTTCACAAAACGTTTCAAGAATAAATATTTACTTGAGAGTAAAATGTGATTTTCCGTATTAAGGATTTTACTCGAGAATTTTATTAAAGTTTTTGGTTTTTTTGTACAATATACAAATACAAAAGCAAATATTTAAATTGCTTTTCTTGTAAGAGTATTGTCATTGCAATCGACAATAATACTTATTTCTGAGAAAGAAACGATCAAGAATCACTTTCACGGTGTTATTATGTAAATTATATTTTGTAACGATGCAGAGAAAGTTTCACTCAAAACATAGGTGTATATTAATAAAAATGTGCATATGTATACAAATAAAAGTAAATAAATAAGGTTCAAATTTACATTTTGTATATTTCATCAAGAAGAAATGAGTTTCTAGAAGGATTCGCAGCTAAAGCATATTATTATTGGAGGAAAGAGAAGCGTGTTAGGAAAATGTTATTTTCTTCATTATAAATTTTTACGAAATATTTTTTTGGTAATAAAATATGTCAGAGAAAATACTTTTCAGAAAAGAATAATGCTTTTAAATTGTGTGTATTTAATTTATTAAATCTCCTAAAATTCATGAACTACATATGATTCAATCAATACCTATGAGATATTGACAGCATAAAAGACTAAATTTAATTGAAAAAATGTTGTTGATCAATACAAATAAGCATAATTTATTATTTTTATAAACCTAAAGTGCAGTGAAATATCTCACAATATTAATCTAAAAATACGTATTAGAACTTTTCGTAGCTTTAAAGAATCACAATGTATTTTGTTTGTAATAAAGCTACAAAAGCAAATCGATCTAACAAATATTTGTGGAAAGTAAGTCGAGACTTATGGGAAATATCTTGCAACATTTAGATACAATCAGATATTTTTAAATTGTTTGTATTGTCACCGTCATGTATTTCAAGATATATCTATACTTAATTTTATTTTGAAATGTATAAAGAAAATATGCATGAAATAATTTTTAGCGTTATGCTCTATTTAATACATGGGACATTCAATTTAAATATTAAAGTTTCCTAAGATTCACTAAGTTCACAATAATTTAGTCAATTAGTATTGTAATCTCTCGTTTAATTAACATGCATATTTTTTAATTTTATCATTTTAAATCAAACATTTAATCTAAAAATAGTTTTATTGCACAATTAAAAACATTCAGCAAAAAACATTTAAAAAAAACTATCTACTAAAGTATATTGAATCCCAAATAGTATATGTGTTACTTAATATACAATATATAAGTAATTAGGCATCTTTGTTAAGAGATATAAACACAATTTATTCATATTCAGTAATTAGTAGCGCATTTACTTGTTGCAACTGTGGCCTTAAATCTCCGAGGCATGCTTTCCACAAGTGTTTGGATGATTACCAGTGTTATTTTCTTCTACACCACTTGGAGAAGACATGGAAGTTTTTTCACCGATTTTGGACTGTTGCTGCACTCCTTAATTTGATGATCCAACTCATTCCTGAAGTTTTCTATCAGCTTCAAAAGTAGATTTCGGGCAAGCCAGTCCAGTCGGTTCACCTCATTATAATCGTACTAATCTGTGCTGGACCTCGCAATGGGACAAGTGTGGCGTGGTGATCCTGTAAGTAACATTGATATAACCCGTAAAACTGCCACATCATAGGAAACACATTGTTGTTTAGAGGTTTGTAAAGTAGAAGTCGGCATTGAGTTAACCATGAATTTAGATCAAGGGTCAAAGTCTAGTCCGCTAAGAACATCCCTAGACCATAATTCCACCTCCGCCAATATGTACATGTAGCCACAATGCCTTCTATCAAAAGGCATTCTCCAGGCATACGCCAAACCCAGACTCAGCATTCCTATTGGTAGATATTGAACCTTGATTCTTTACTCTAGAGTACCTGTTTCGATATTTCTACGGTGCACTTTTGAAATCCCTTGCACCACCACAACCAAGCAGTTAAATTACAGTTTGTAATTAAATATGTATGGACGACAGCAGGAGCATGGAAACTAAGCAAATTTGCTTCTTTGTGGATGGTATTTATCGAAACAATCGTGTAAGATGTTAGTTTGAACTCCTTGAGTACGTAGGCCTTATGTTTATCGTGTTATTTTTCAATTTCTTTTGAAAGTACTCGTCGTCACTACCTTTCATTTCATGGATAAGCCGAGTCGAAGTACATTCTGACAATCACCACTTACCTTTTACTTTTTAATTGCAAAAGCCACTGTCGGTTTTGGAATATTTAATTCGCTGTATATTTCCTTTAAGAATCGGTAAATTCTATAATATCAGGTAATTACACCCTTCTCGAAGTCAGACCACTCTGAAATTCGAGGCATCTTTCATGAGATTGATGACAATGCTGTTTCCTTCATAATATTTGACACTTAGTTAGGTGGCCGAATTTCTGAGAGTCATAGTAAAAATAATTTTTATGTCACGCGTTCACCGGAACAGGCTTTTTCTTCTTTTATTTGTCTTTTATCGTTCGCGCGAATTTCTATCCATTGCCAATAATGGAGTCAGCCTCTTCAAACTTTTTTTTTAATTTGATAAAAGCAGCCCGCCCAGCAATGTAATTTTAATGTATTTACGAATTTTCATTAATTTTTCTATTTTTCTATGACATAGAATGTAGTTTTCATTTTATACTAACACTAGCCGTTACCACCCACTTAACTGGATATTTCACGATGTTGTATACATGTATACTATTTACATATTTATTAATTATTGATATCTAGCATTAAGAATTCGATTGCATTGAAAAATATATATATAGCTGTTACACTCTCACCCCTTGATATAAAAAGAACATAAATTATAGTATCTAAGAGTTCTATTTATATCTAAAATAGAAGTAGAAAGATATTTTTCGCTCACTTAACCTAATAATCAAGTGGATTTCCACTAAAGAAAATTTCAGTAAATCTCTACTCCATAAAATAATCATGCATGCTAAATTTCAAGTCTAAATCTAACAGAGCAAAAACGGAATTTTTATCATCAATACCTCGTTGACAGCATTCTTAACGGATTCCAATTCAACAAAAGAAGCATGCAAACCAAATTTTATTATTATAGTCTTAGCAGTTAATAAACGGGAATTTTGTCTTTCAATACGCCGCAATAACTCTCCCATCTTCCCCCTGGAGTTGATTTCCGTAAAATCCATTCTTAGTGGAACTCTATTCAACTAAAGAGAAGTGGTAAACAAATGTCAAGTAAATGAGTTAAATTCAAAAACAGGAATTTTTCTATAACACGCCTTAATCCCTCGCAACCCAACTCCTTTGGGGGTCTGTTTTCGCAAAAATCTTTGTAAAAGGAACTTTATTCCATGAACGGAACATACTTTCTAATCTTCAAGCAGGTGGTTCTATTAGTTGAAAAGCGGAAATATTTATCTATTAAGCCCCTTAATCCGCCTCAGTGACCCTTGGGGATCAATTTCCCCAAAACTCTTTTGTAGCGGATCTCTACACCATTAAAAGAATTCACTTAGCAAATTTTAAGACTGTACGTCTAATAGTTTAAAAATGGAAATAATTATCTATAACACCCCTTAAGCCCCTCAAGGCCACTTAGCAAACGATTTTCCCAAAACCCATCTTATAGCAGATCTTTACTTAATGAATGGAATCAGATTTCTCAATTTCAAGATTTTACGTCAAATAGATTAAAAAGGAGTTAATTGCCTATTACGCCCCTTAATTCTCCGTAACGCCACTTAGGGTCGATTTTCACAAAACCCATTTTGTAGCGGATCTGTACTCTATGAAAGGAATCCGCTTATCAAATTTCAAGACTGTACGTCGAATAGTTTAAAAATGGAAATAATTATCTATAACGCCCCTTAAGCCCCCGCAACGCCACTTAGGAAACGATTTTCACAAAACCTATCTTATAGTTGATCTCTACTTAAAGAATGGAATCAGCTTATTAAATTTCGAGATTTTACGTCTAATAGTTTAAAAAAGGAGTTAACTTCCTATAACGTCACTTAATATTCTACAACGCACTTGGGAGTCGATTTTGACAAAACCCATTCTGTAGGGGGATCTGTAATCTATGAAAGGAATCCGCTTGCCAAATTTTTAAGACTGTACGTCTAATAGTTTAACAATGGAAATAATTATCTATAACGCCCCTTAAGCCCCCGCAATGCCACTTAGGAAACGATTTTCACAAAGCCCATCTTATGACAAATCTCTACTCATTGAATGGAATCTGCTTACTCAATTTCAAGATCTCACGTCTAATAGTTTAAAAAAGGAGTTAATTTCCTATAACGCCACTTGGGAGTTGAATTTCACAAAACCCATTCTGTAGGGGATCTGTACTCTATGAAAGGAATCCGCTTTCCAAATTTCAAGACTGTACGTCTAATAGGTTAAAATAGGAAATAATTATGTATAACGCACCTTAAGCGCCCTCAACGCCCCTTGGAGGTCGATTTTCGTAAAAATTGTTATGTAGAGAATCTGTACTTTATGAAAGAAATGTGTGTACCGAGTTTCGCGACTGTACATCTAATAGATTAGCAATGGAATTAATTATCTACAACGCCCCTTAAACCCCCGTAACGCCTCTTGGTGTTCGAACTTTGCAGAATCCGTTCTTAGCTGACGTCTACTCTAGGAAGGGAACCTACCTACCAAATTTCAAGTCTGTTGGTTTAATAGTTCCGGAGATATCGTGATTAGTCAGTCAGTCAGTGTGTCGCTTTTCTCCTTTATATATATAGATAATTCGACACAGGTATTTTTCAACTTCTTTAAGATGATTTTTCTGCTGAAAATTAAGATGTACATGAGACATGCTGCTCGAAAATGACCAGAGTAGAATTCTCAAGCCTCGTAATTTCCGAGGAAGGATTAAAGAAATATCTGATGTACAACGCCCAGTTGAAGACAAAAAACTAAGAAAAGGAGATAAATACTGTTCCTCGAGTGAAATGTTCAAGAAAAAAAAAACTATTAAAATTGTGTTGTGTACAATACGAAATATTCATGCGCATTGAACATTGTAGGATGATTTATAAACACTGCAATAAATGATTTCAAAATGTAAATAGGCAGTGGTGAAAGTGACGGTTCGGTCCTAGGAGAGCCCACGCCCTTGGCCAAAATTATTTTGGTTGGCGATTATTGCGCCATCTTGGTAACCCTACTTTGATGCACTAGATAGGGTTACCTTAACTGTTTCTGGAAGTTTCGTATTTTGCCGGAGGGCATTTCGAATTTCATTTTGATGTTGGGCTCCGGGCTGGATGTATGAGGGAATATACTTTGGGAGTATACTGTGTGTGAGGGAATACACTTTGGGATTTGTTACTTGTGTGAAAGTGAAATATAAGAAACATTTGATTGAATGGTGTATGAAGAAAGGATTGATTGCTTCGAGTTATGAACGTCCTAAATGTAATGATCGGCATGATGTAAAATGGTCGGCAATAAAACGCTTTCTTCGAAATCGTACCAGCCACGCCGAAGGTATGTTCGCGCCATCATTACCTCGCAGAATAAATATGCTGGCACTCACACGATCATTCACTTAGCGATGAGACCTTTAAGGATTTTTTAAAATCGTTTATGCTGTACACTCCACTCGGAAAAGAGCAGCAGTAAGAAAGTAAGTGCTGTTTATATATTTTTTTATCTTATAAGTTTAATTTCTGTATTGTTTACATATGTTTTCATTACGCATCTACCTTATCCTGCAATATTCACTTGCCACCGTTGTCGGTTTCGCTTGGCGCCATCTTGTTCCGGCTTGGCGCTTTTTTCGTTTTGTCGCCAAGGGTGTGGGCTCTCCTAGGATTTTACCGAAAATGACAACCAACAATAATCTTTGTAAAGTTTTTTTTCTCTTTGTTTAAATGGAAATGTCTGATTATATCTTAAATATTATAATACAACGTGTGTAACATACGTATGTAGCTAAAGAAGTCAAGCGTGTGCCAAAATAATTTATTAAAATTGCTTACAGCTTCAAGTGTATTTTTTTAGACGTAATTAGTTTCGTTCATCGAGATGGTTATCAAAGGAAAAAAAAAGATCTCAACTTTCCTATATCTTTTATAATTTTTCAATATACGAATTCATGCATGAACCTACTTTTTTTCCCTTTTAGGGGCTACATACTTGTTTTCCCCTCCTTTTCAAAAGATCAAAGCTTTTGCTGTGTTCCATTTAATCCTTAACAGCCAGTGAATGCTTGGGTGCTACTAGTTTAGGTAGGTACTTCTATTTATTATATATTATTTGTAAGACAGTCCATTATTTTGATAGGAAGGTACTGCTATAGAAAATACATAAAAAATAGATTCAGTAACAGACACTTCAGGTGATATTTTAGGCATAATATTATCCTGTAATGTCAAATCTCACATATAAAATAATTTAATTTCTTTCAAACGAAAGTATAAGGTTATGCATCTGACAGATACAACGCGACTAAGGATGTAACTTTTTGATGTGCGCCTAGTGGAGGGTTAAGTATGGAAGACGAGACGTAGATCAGGATTGCAATATCCTCTTTTGCATAAGTAATTTTTCTGAAGGTTAACATGCTATTAAATCAAAACAAGTGCTATTTAATGATTAGACAACTGAAATTGAATCTATATTTATTGTAAACATGTGTATATATTAATAATAAGTTGTGTTTGTAGAAACTATATCACCAGGAACCCCAAATTATATTGCTGGTTTACACGAAAAAGTCTGAGAGGCTCTCTCGGTTAAAAAAAAAAGAAAGAAAGAAAAAAAATGCTAGTTAGGTTAATACTAGAATACAGTTTCTCACAAAGTCAAATTATTCGAAAAGGATAACTGATTTGAAAAATGTAGTAATCATATATACCAGGGCTTCTCAAACTTTCAACATTGACGCCCCAATTTTCAATCATAAAGTCCATCGCCTCCTCCCCTCCAAATAATAACAATGCATTGTAATCAATTATAGTATACTTTGACGCTAAAGCTACAATATATTTTAATTATAAACCGTACAAATTATCAAGATAAGTATTAAATTTGAACATAATTTTATATATGACAAGCCTATGGGGCCACTAGTAATTATTAAACTTGGATTTAACTAAGTATTGTTAAACTAATCATAAAATACATTGTGCAGTACTGATATATTTATAAGTGTTTTATATCAATGTGAATGCGTATTTTATTTTATTTATTTATTTCAGAATATATTTTTCTTTACTTCCTTTCAGTAAATTAATAAATTTTGAAATAACCTTTTGTTTTTAACTTTTCGATCTGCCTGTGCCCTCACATCGAATTATCACGCCCTCCGAAGGGGCGCGCGCACCATATAGCTTGAGAAACGCTGATATATATCAATCTTTCTTTCGTTACCAGAAAAAATTAAAAGAAAATGTACTCATACAAATTTTACTCATTGTAAAAGTTTTTTAATACTTAATTTTCCATTTTTCCAGAAGAAAATTATTTATACATATACATATTACATCCTTAATAAATTACCGTTAAGTTCATTTCTACTCATTATTTAAATTAACCATGCATTACACTTATACTTTTAAGTTTAGTTACTCAACATGATGGTAATGAAAAAAGATTTCGTTTGAAGTTCAGTAATTAAATTCCATGATGATGACATATATGGATATAAATTTAAAATAGTACTTTACAATAATGAAATAACGATGCCGAAATCCGTATTTCATAATTAAAATACTCTTACAAGTCAGGAGTGTATTTTTTTCATGGGAGAGAGCAACTGGTCTATTTTTCAATTCTCACTTTAATTAAACACATCATGCTATGGCTCAATAAACAATTTTCAACATAAGACATGGTTTAAAAGCATTTTGTCACGAGCGTTTTATGCGGAGAAATTTACAGTAATGCTTTAACTGCAATTTTTTCGCCTCATTAATTATTCTGTACTCCTGGGAAATTACTTTCTAATGTATTGCTTTGCGCTGTGCAAAGGAACTTCATTTTATTAAGTGGGATTTTAATGCGGAAAGTTAAAAGCTAAAAGCTTTGGCTTAGAGATGCTTATCTTGTACGAAAGTACCAAGCCCTTTGAAGACCTTATGCATACGTTTGGCCTAGCACTGTTCCTAGACAAAATATTCTTCATAGAATATACAGGGAAATATATAAAAAGGAAAATAATAACTAAAAATGAAGCAACATACACACATAGTAAATAATATAAACATTAATGAATTTTTAAACAAGATACCTCTTAAAAATCTGGGTCGTATTATATATTCACTTTCAAAATATACTGCATATTAATGTTTTGAAAAAGGAAGCTTTACTTTCATACCTAGTATTTTAAGTTTTCTACTTTAAAATATGACAGTAAATGGAATATATATTTTTTGTTCGAAAATTGTATGTGAGATTTTTATTTTCTGTAAAAAGATGGTTTTATAAAATTCTTCTAAAATTAATAATGAAACTAGTTTAAAGTGCATTTTTTAAACCATCTTGAAAATATTTATACTGTTTAAGTATAAGTAACAAATGTAATTTAGTTTAAACATATAATTTGTGCAATGTGTTCCATACATATGTTTTGGTTTATATCCCTTAACAAATATTTTAACCATCTTTTTGTATACATACTCACCTAAACATAATAAATCCCAATCATTTATTCAAACCGCATCGTAAAACACCTTATTTCATGTGTAATAATACCTTACAACACCAAAAAAATGAAAAAAAAACAAATCTGAATACTTTTTTCCTAAATTTTAAATTAATGTATTTCACAATATAATTTTTACCTTGCTTATGCATTACTTTGATTTAAATAAAAAAATTACCTTGAATATAACATATACTTGATAAATGGGAAATAATTACTCAAAAACAATTTAAAGATTATGTTATTTTATACATTCTGGGATATAATGGTATTAATTCGTTCAAAAAACTTTAAATATAAAATTTATTACAATGATTGGAACTTTTTTTAAAATAATTACCTTAATATAATTAGTTTGTGATAAGAAAAATGTATACGATACAATTAAAATGAAACAATGTAAACAATAGGCAAGGCATTATGTTTTACATAGAAAAAAACGTAAATTTAATCATTTACATGATTTAAGTTACTTTGGAATTTTCAATTAGACATAATTAATACAGTTTAACTCGATTTTTTGTGATTCTCAATCATTATTACAATTGATGTAAGGTACATTCTTTTAAAATATTTTGTTTTTGTATTCGTTAAATACTCAGAATGGAATCCAAGTTTTTGAGTGTAAGTATGATGTTCTGACAGCATGGATATATTTTAACACAAAGTACATCCACGTTTTAACTCGGCGTAACTCTTAAAGCGATAAAACACAGTGCAAAATTATTTTGATAATTCGTAAGAAGTAGTTTTTTTTGTGAGTCTTAATTTGTGAAGAGATCCTTAAAATGCTTAAGGTACCCGACTGCGTTCGGAACCGTGATTTTGCAAAAGCGTATAAATGGATAATATTTATGATATTTATTGTCACTTAGATTAGAAAATGTATATAAAATTGTTTTAATAATATTACTTTAATAAAAAATTATTTAAGTACAATATTTTGACAAAAAATGATCATAGAATGACCCATTTTCAAAATACTCTCCATTTGTCGAAAATGCTTCTATTATAATAATATTTTGCCTGTATATAGATCAAATCTTTGTACAGAGGCTGAACCAGAATTTTTGAAATATATAACTTAGAAGTGGGTTTATTCATGTGTTACTACAACAGTGGGGAGAAATGTTAAGGAAAAAACGCCGATAATTATTTCAATTGCCTGTAACTCTAAAAAAAACATGAATTTTTCAAAAAAAAATAGTTCAGACTCTCTGGAGAAGTATTTACTTTATATAAGAAAAATATTATTATTTTAGAGGCATTTTTATAAAAGGAGAACATTTTGAAAAAAGGGTTATTCTAAGTGAACTTTTTGCCAAAATTTTGTATTAAATAAATTGTTTTTGTCAAAATATTCTTAAAACAATTTAACACATGTATTATAATCTAAGGGACTATAAATATCCAGAAAATTATCCATTTATGCGCTTTTTTAAAATCACGGTTCCGAAAGTAGTCGGATACCTTAAAAGCAAAATGAATTCTTCTCAGAAAGAGTACGATGAGTCTTTCACATGTTTACTGAAAAAATATCATGTTAATAACTTTCTTCAATATTTTTTCTTTGTACCGGGTGAGTGAAACTTTAAAAATTTATAAAGAAGGTAGAAATGATGATAAATAAGTTCGAGATTTGCAAGAAAAGGATCTCAAGGAAATCGGACTTTGCTAGTGACAAAAACAGATTTATTTAACCCTCTAAACGGAACATTTTTCTCTCAGACGGAGATGACTTGCTTTGATGCATGTAAAGATCGATGTTGTGTGATTTTGGGGGTTGGCTGCCTCGATATCTTCAGTTAGACTCTAATTAGACTCAGCCCTGTGAACGTGTGGGGAACACGTGGTGGTACTTGGCGATTTTTTTTCAACTCACGTTGTATGCGATTTTTCTTATCTATCACCCTCTATCAGACGGATATTCTTCCATACGTATGTTCTAGTGTCCCACCCCTCAGACGGATACTCCTTATTATCGACAATAGTTATTTTGCAATATTTTAATCAGTTTTTTTAATTATTTATGATTATTATAGATGACAGCTGTGAAAAAAACGTAATTGCTGTTTTTGTCCTCACAAAAAAAAAATAAGTCATATAAATGCGTCAAATGTGGAACTCCTATTTGCTTGGAACACACCAAAAAAAACATGTGATATTTGTATTATATAAAATGTTATGTTTGACGTTTTTTGTTCCCATAACTTTTCGTTTTTGGCATTACTTTGAATTAATTTTACATGAATATAAATAATTTCTAATCAGATTTTATACAAGTACTAGTCACAATTCAGTAAAATATATTAATATAGTTTGCCTGATAAAGATTTAAATATTAAAAATTGTGTTTACGTTTATATGTTTCATATTTTAATTAAATTGTCTAAGGTATATATCTTGTAAAAAAGTTGTGCTTCATTTAACCAACATACATCTTATTTGAGCCATACTCAATTTCATGGGCTATAAGGACATTAAACAATTGCGTACCTGTCTGTCAGAGGAATGTTCCTCACAGCGGAAACAAAATTGATGTTCCGGCCAGAGAGTTAAAAATATCACCGGTAGAGGTCCCTGACAACTTAAATAAACTATGCACGTGCCAACAATATGTTATTTTAATTTATTCTTGCAATATATATACATATGTATAAATATAATAATTGTTTAACATTCCTCCAAAACAACTAATATGGCCATTCGATTTTGTGACCTCGTCGAATCACTCTGTCCTCACCAAAGATAGACAAAAGAATTAGTTTCACTGGATTGGTATAGTATGGGTATGTGTGACATTTTGTATGAGACTATTAAATATAACACACTGCTTTAATTTAACGCGAGCATGACTATAACTATTTTTGCTGTTAAGAAAAATCCAATTTCGTTGTGAGCCACTTTTTGCGAACTGCACTTCATTGTCATTTTCATATTCAAACGAACTTTTAGCTGACACCGGTACATGATTTAGGAATTTTATCCCGCATTAAAAAAGTTTATCAAGTTATTTCCTAGTTTTGATTACTTTTAGTAGCATATTTAATTCTAATATAAGCTGCATACAGCATCATATATTAGCCCTTTTACTTATTAAATCGCGTATTTTAACTTTTTTCATTACGTAACAAAAAAATTAAAAATCCTTGAAAAGAAAAAATATACCACACATTTAAAAATAACTTGAAACTATTTATCCGAATTTTTTAACACAAAAATTCTTTCTATTTTTACTAGCTAATTTTTGCTGTGGTATGTGATACATGGAAAAACTTGTTAATAAGCTTCGATTAACAACCTTTTCCAGATATTTCTGGGAATAAAATAATTTCAATAAGAACAACATCTATTAGCAACTATTTCGTTTCTTGCATTCTAACCGCAACAGCTAATAACCTCTGTGCAATCTGTCATAAATTCTCATGAATATTGCTCATATAATTCTCTAGAAATCGCCAGAGACGAGTTACGTGATTTCCAACTGGGGACCATTCATCTAATTCTAATAGCCGGAAACGTCAAAGTCCTCTCTCCAACGAGCTTTCGATTCGACAACCAAGGAACGAGTAACTAATTGGAAAATCCGATTAATCCTTGCCATAGCAAATGAAATGCCAGGATGTTGGAGCTGTTGTCAGAATGAGAGGTGGCAGCCCATTCAAAGCGTACCTTATTCCTCAGAATCGATTTATAAAATGACCGCTTGATTTCAATTTCACCGTTTTCGGGCTCCAGTAGACGAGTGTGGAAGGTGGCGTGATCGTGGTAAAAGGAATAATCTATTCCTGGTGTATCGTCTAATGCAGTTTGGACTAAAGCCAATTCCAGATCGTCGAGAGTGATTAATAAGTCTCGCAATGAAATTCCGAAATCGTATTTCCGCTTCAATTTGGCAACCTGAAAGGGGCAGAAATATTTCTAGGCCACTCACTCAGTAAGCTGTGGGCTTATTTCCATTGCAAAATCGCACGAAGACCTAGCAGTCTTATTGATTTCGATAGATAATCTGGCGACTATTTCAACCTGTGATCAATATTGCTCTTTGAGTGATAATTACGCTGTGTTGCTGTCATTTTTCTGGTTATGATTGTAATTGCATTATAACTTAGTTATAAAAAAATAAAAGACTATATTTTTCTCTTTAGATATAATTTTTGCCGAGGTAAGGAATAGCAATCAATCTGTAAAAAAAGAGGAAATAATATTCATGAAAACTCCTAGTGTGTCATAAATACCTGTCAGTAAGCAATTTACAGTTATTATAATTTGGTTGATTTATAAGATTGTATATTTATTAATTTCTGGCTATTTTAACCTAGATTGTTTCATAATAAATCCCTCAGTACCACAACTTCGCATGAGGGCAAAGCTTGATGTTCTCAAATTAGTTTTCGTAACCTTGAGCGCTGAGATTCATGAGCAGAAGTTTCGTCAGATGGTCAGTGTTTAGTTCCAAACCTCCAGTGTTTAGTTCCCAAGCAAGCGTAGTATTCATTTCTCGACCCACTGCAGGAAGAAAATGCTTCTCCTAATAAATTATTGGATTGAAATATTGCTTCCAAGATTTATTTGTAGGTCGTCTTAAAACTGTAATTTTGTATTGCTCTTACAAATTGAAGCATAACTGCAACAGTAGAAATTAAAACCCAAAAGAATTTAGATTTTCCATTAATTTCAGAGGGACCTAATAATAGATCATTTTAAATTGCGGCATCACATATATACTTTTTTAAAATTATTATGACAGAAAAATTAGCTTTAAACTACAAAGGGTTTTGCAATGGAGATTTAATAAACGTTTGAAAATAAGAACCATTGTCACAGCTATCTAAAAAATAAGCATGATATGAAACAAATTAGAATCATTTATTCAAACGATAAACGCGGATTATTTATAATTATTTCGTTTTAATTTGAAACGTCAAGCACACAATTTGACATATTGTGAAGTAACAACATTCGCTTTTGCCGATAGTTTTCTAAATGGAAATGCCCAATGAAATAAAAGGAAATGATATAATCAGATATAAGAAACAATTCCATCGATGATTGGCCACAGATAAAAACTCCAGACGTGTTTAGTACCAAGACATCCGTACTAAGCTGAACAAAAAAAATAAAATATAGATATAATCCTAATATTATATATATATATATATATATATATATATTTATTTATTTATTTATTTATTTATGCAACTGCCATAGTAAAAGGAATAATGATATAAATTGCAGTAATGTGAAAATAATAATTTCAAACCATTTATTTCATAACAAGCAACATTGAGAAGAAATTTCCGTAGCACAATCACTCATTTGAGTTCTACTATAATACAGATAACAACAGAATTAACCAATAAGAATACATGTTTACTCAACTACCTAATGATCAAAGATGCTTTCCCCAATCATTTTCTGTTATCAGAGCAAAATACGACGAAGCTATGCTTTCTGCTTTGATTAATACTGGACGCACTGTAAATATGATTATTAAGCTGCTTGTAGGAAAATTCATGCTACTGAAAGGCAAGACGAACGTAGTGTAATATCAAGGATTGGGAAAAAGGATATAAATCTGTTTTGGTTCTTTTACTTAATATTTTCTCTATAAGTATAGGAATATATACTTTGAATGGTCTCGTAGTTCAAACATATTTGATAAATTTCACAATAGTGTTAGATACTGAAATATTAAGTATGTCAAAATGTCGGCTTCTCATCATCTCTCAATGAAGTTATTAAATATCAATGTTACCCAAATGAAAACTGGACAAGTTTAATTTAAAAAATACCTATGTTGGAAATCAAAAGAAATCTCTATGAGCGTTGCAACACAAGTCCCATCGTTTAGGATGCAGGTCTATGCCTTTGCTTTAGAAAGATGGTGATTGATTCTGGAGGAGGTCCAGCACTGTTTCCTTCCTTTCTTCGTTTGAATGGAAATGTCTCCAGTAATGCTCTTTTTAAGTGACTCACAGATGTGGAGGTTACGAGGTGACAAATCTGGATTGTACGGTGGCTGTTCCAACACTTCAAAACGGAATTTATTTAAAGTTTGTCTTGGTTTCATGAGTGATGCGAGGTCGGACATTGTTATGGAGAAGGATCACTTGTTTTGTTAAAATGCCTGCCTATTTGCGTTTGATTGCTTTCAACATTGTGTTGAACTGATAGTGCTTCCTTGGGGCAGGAAATCAATCAAAAATGGTCCACAGCAATACATAAATTAAGTAAATAATAAAAAAATGAAAGCCTCAATTTTCGTGCAGTCATCGTCGCCTTTTGATTTCCTGGTTGGAACAGATAATACGTTTCCATTGCATATTCATTTTCTTGGATTCGTGTGTGTAGTGGTGAGGCAGCAGGACTCATCTGCAATGGTGCACAGCAGAAATACGGGATCCTTCTCACAACGGATCCATCGCCGATTTATGGCCTGTGGTCCAACCCCCAAACTTAGTTGCAGAAGGCCAGTGACAAGCCAACTACGCTACCACTCAGACGGCTGATTGTGAGATCGATAATGATAAAAAAAGTGAAATCCCGTTATAACTTTACTTATTTTTAAATATCTCTCACTAATATTAATAAATGTTTTTCCTCTCAAAAAAAGGCACCAAGCGAAAAAAATGTATTTCTCAAATTTATGAACTTGTTATTAAATTTTTAAATAATAAAATTATTTATTATTATTCAATTGTTTAAAATTAAAACTTTAAAAAACCTTTGACAATTCTCCATTGAAAGTAAAAAAAAATGCACAACTAAATGCAATGAAATATTTACATGATCATCAGAATTTATATTTCATGGTATTTATTTGATGTATTAATTCAAAATAATCATAAATGTCGTTATTATTTCCTACATTTTGGAAACTAACCATATTTGCTCTTATAAACATCTCAAAAATATGCATCCTAAAATATTTTTATAATCTAATGACAAAAACCGAAATTAGTCTCACTTCTAAAAAAAAATCCATAACAATTTCATCAAATATTCCATGTGAGCACAGGAGTCTCACTTAATGTATCTTTTTAATACTAATGATTCCCTTTTCCTTACCTACGCTTTAGAAAATAAAAGAAAATATCATAACTATTCGATGCAACATTAGAAGTGTTAATTGCATTACGCTTAGATCATTACTGAACGAGCTGTTACATCGGGATTTTACTAATCCCATTTGGGTTCTGCTATGCGCTTCCACTTGAATAGGTACCAATTTTGTTAATGAACAACAACGTGATCCACCTCTTATAAATTGTTAAAATAAAACATGTGAGTTCTTGGTTATCTGTGAGGTAATAATTTTCATTTGCTTGTATTTTGGATGTAGCTCACTAATAAATAAAGAAGATAAAGAGTTCATTATATATATATATATATATATATGTTTGTTAGAATAATATTTTTCGCTTTACACTGTACAGTTTTGTGAGCAAACTGGGAATCTGTAAAATCTGTTATTTAAGTTTCGGTTCGCTTAGGAAATCTTATAATTATTCCAGTATGACATTGTTAATGTGGATATTTATGAAATAATTTGTAGTGCATATCTTTATAAAAATATTGTATGTTGCCTGCTTGTCGAAGGATTCAATTTTAAATCTCATTCAAATATCTCAACACATTGTTGTGTTGTTTATTATAGCTAAAATTCTTATTGAAATTAATATGATGCTCTAATTATTTCAATCATTTACGAGTTCTGTGATGGATTGCGTTTTTGTCTAAGTGAACTAGGTTCCTCAGGACCTTAAATGCCAAATACATATTCTAAGAAAATTGCCGCAATTGTCACATTTGTGATTCATAGCAAACAAAATTTATTCCACCAGTGCATTTTATTCTTATAATCCTCCAAATGATCAAAACGATCTCCAGATGAATAATACCTCAAAAATATACAAAAATTAAGTACGCATTAAATTAAAACATCGTCAATTACGCATTAAAATATTCTTTTCGCAGTCTGTAAAGTATTACTATAATAAATACAAATGACGCTAAGTTAAGCAATTTAACTTTAACAGCAGACGATTATACATCGGCAAATAAATTAAGTAATCTGATAAAGTAGAATTATTTTCATTATTGAATAAAAGCAGATGATAATAATATGGAAGATAACTTTTAACATAAAAAATATATGTACAAATTAATTTCAAAATTAATCAAAATAAAGAAAAGAAAAAAAAATATAGAACTTAATAGTTTACAATACGAAATACCTAATATAATCATTTAATTTTTTTAAAAAAAGAACGTGCTTGATGTGTACATTTTGTAACTACAGTATACTCCATTATTAAATTAATTATGAAGTTAATTCAAAAATTAAATAGATATTTCTGAATCAAGTTTCCTATTCAACCATCAATTTTTAATAATTCAAAAGCAATTTCATAATTTAAAGAACTGCATACCTTAAGCGTGATTTATTTATTTCATATTTCCATTAGAATTGAAAACATAAGTAAATAGCATAAAAGTAAAGATGCAAATATTAGAGGCAACATGCATATTAAGATTTACTGATGAAGTTATTAAATTTTTTTAGTATGTGCATACTTTATAACTTATACCAGAAATGTCCACTAATAGAGGAAATAAAATTTATTTTCAATTGTAGAATAAGAGTAAAAGAATTAATAATGTGAAAATTTTTCATGAAAGCGAATATAGTTTTATCGGGTATAAAAATAGTTTATTCTAAAAAAAGGATATTTAGGCAAAAAATCTCATGAATACAAAATTTAATTGCATTTTCTCAAATAAAAACGAATGAATACTGATTATAAAAGAATTTAATCAGAAAATTATTCAATATCTTAAAAATCTATTTTTCTTATTGGTTTCGGTTTTCCAAACAAATTACGTTCCATTTATTAAAATCGCCTTCAGTGTTTTCTTTTTTCTTTCCTTACATTTTTTCCAGCCTCTCGTTTTTCAAACTCTGAACTAAGTCACATTTGATTTTAAAAAAGTAATTTTTTGAACAGTGTTTAATAAATTCCTAGCCAAAAAAAATGATTCGTTACCCAATCTTCCAACACACATAATAAATGATGTTGCGCTACGTCCAATCTACATTTAAGCTAGTTATTGGAAATGAAAAAGAATAACATTAGAATTGTCAGGACAAATAATGGAACGGAAAAGTAATGAAAACAGCAAATAACGATGACCTGCAAAATGCGAAGACAGGAACAAATAAAAAAAATGAGGATTCCAGAGTCTTATTTCATAGCTATTGTAATTTATTCAACCGAAGATGCATATTTCTGAAGAAAAATGAAAATTTCAAGAATTTATTTTGTTCTTCATTTAAGTCAAAGCAGCTTTCATTCATTATTGAAAAAAAAATGGCCAACATTGAAAACCCCTGGATGTTGAGTTATAGAATTCATTACGTTTCTTCTTTGACATTCTTTGAATAGGAGTACAATCATGTATTATTCATGAAGCTCGTTTTTGTTTTTTTGTTTTTCTCTTGCTCCTCCATCGTTTATTTTTCCTGTATAACTCTTTAAAAGTGATATCAAAAATAAAAAATGGCAGTTTAAATAATTGTCAAACTTTCACGTCTGATATCCCCCAGTCGCGCGTTATGATAAAATAAAATAGAAAATATATATTTGTTCATATAATTATTTTCCATTACAATAAAAAATCTATTTGTTTTAGGTTTAAAGGACTCAAAGCCAAGCATTTGGCATTTCTCTGTATGTATTAGCCCATTTAAAATTTGAAAGCTAAACGTGAAATTAAATGTTTTCTTTTTTTCCTACCATATTTATAAAATAAATTGAATATAAATGTTATTCCTTATTTAATAATTTAATTAAGTGTATATGAAAATTTCAACATATAGTACTTAATATAATTCTTACGTGTAATAAAAATGAATTATGCTTTAATGTATAATCACGAAATGCATTTGAGTTTTTTAACCAAATTCATGCAAAGTTTATTCAGAATTAAGTATCTAAATATGCAATATCTTGAGGAATATATTGAATGCATACAATAAACGTACAAAAAGAAGTTAAAATGTAATATTGTTTGATTACTTGAATAAATTGAAGTACACGGAAAACACACTTTTAATTATTTATTGAATTTATGTGTTAAGTAAAAGTCCTGTGACTTGATCCAAATTAACTACAGTAGTGGGAATCTATATATTTTCTTAAAATAATTACAAGTTATATCTTGGAATCAAAACTTAGATTTCAAACTCAGAATCACTTATTTTAAATATCCTGAACAAATAAATTAACAATCGGCAAACTGAGGAAGAAAGTAAAATACACCCAAACTAGATTATTTCATTTATGTAGGAAAAAATAAAAGCAAAACCGAAAGCATAAAAAAGACTAACTGAATAGTAAAACACAAACATAAGGCTTTCTGCTTAATTGACTCCAAATTTAAGTATCAGATTTAGGTTATCATAAATTGATTAAATAAACTGTCCTTAAACTCGCTTATGTTATTTTAAAAGTAAAAAAATGACGTTTTCTTTCTTATATTATACATTTAAGCTCCTGATGAATTATGTTAACAAGGATCTTTAAAAAACAATATTATTTCGTTAATACGTTTAAAATATATAAATCTGACTTTTTATCATCAAATCTTTATACAACATAAGAAAAAATAATTTAGTATATATTTAAGACAGTGGTTCTCAAACTTTAACTACTGGCGACACAATTTTCAATCATAATTTTTATTGCCCCCCCAAAAAATTATAATGTATTGAATGCACTAATAATGCATTTGGGGGAAGGGGGTGCTAAAGCTACAATACGATCATAATTATAAACCGTAGAAATAAGCAAGCTAAGTTTTAAGTTTTGTATATGTTACTTCTTAATATATATATATATATATATATATATATATATATATATATATATATATATTTACTTTTTAGTTCAAGTCACTATAAAATTGTGTTTTTTTAATTTATTTTTAAACTATTATTTATTTTATAATTATTTTTACTATACACGATAAAAATCCCAATTCCAATGAATAATTTAATTAAGAGAAAATATACTAACCTACTTTCAAAGACTTTTCAATTTTTCTTTAATTTTTTGAGAAAAAATCCAATAAAACAAATGAAAATGTTCCAAATCTGCGTGTCCTTAATGAAGGACATAAAGCATGTTCATAGAAAATATTTTTGAACAAAAGTGGTCGCGCAGGGAACTCGATCAAAACTAGTTACTTGATTGCAAAAAAAAAAAAAAACGTTTGAAACGCCCCAAAAAAGAGGGCGAAATGTGATAAATTCATTTTAGTTCCCATTAAGACTGTTTTTATTGGAGGATACTCTGTCAAGGTCATTGGTAACAAATAAACAGTTTTTCCAGAATTAACGGTTTCGTGAACATAAGATGACTCTGCGCATCGCGAGACCGATCCCGTGTTAAAAGTGTTATTCAATATAATATATGGATATTAGTTCTAAAGGATTGTGTAAAATGTTCTCCGTTATGCATTGTATGTTTGCCAAGTAATCCTTCAAAGTACTCAATACGCTTATCCGTATATCATACAACTCATTCACATGGAAAAAAAGCAACAGAAAAATATTATTTACAACTTCCCTAAATTAAAAACATATGGAGTGAAACATACCAGTAAGTTTGAAGGTGAAATAAATGGTATTCAAAAATAGCATTTTAGTGGTTAAAAGAAACGTAGTAAAAATTCTCTCGTCATGTGATTACTGTAAAGCAAACAAAATGTCTTTTTTTGTTTGGTTATAGAATCAAAGATAGCTAATGAACGTTTGAAGTGGAATGTTTTATTTTTAATGATCACCAGACGATATATATAAATAATATCAGTGTAAATGTGCATTTTTTATTAAGTCAGAAAGCATTTTCTTTTTCTTCATTCCAAAAAATTATTTTTTTAAAACTTTTATTTTCAATATGCTCGCGCCCCCCTTGCAGGAATACCGCGCCCCGCAGTTTGAGAAACACTGATTTAAGATAAAAGATGAACAAATGCGGAGGTAATGGGCCTTATAAAGTTATATAGTCTTTGTATATACACAGCCAATAGTCTTATAAAGTTAACAAGAAAAACAGGTTTTTTTTATTTTTCTTCATTAAAACATTCTGAATTATTTCGACCAAAGAATCAACCAATACTTCATAAAGTCAACTGTTGCAGTTATATTTTTAGTTTGAGAAACTTTCTTTACATTGTGGAGGACGTAATGCTAGTAGTTAGTGAAGGTATACGGCTCTTGATATTTGAAATAGAACGTTGATTTCAAACTGCTTTCTTTTTTGAACTCAAAAATCCTATAGTTTTAACTAATTTTGTCTTATTAAATTTTTGCTTTTTTGAACTATTACTTGTATAATAGTAGCTCCTTCTGTGTATTTCATCTACAATAAAAATTTTTTAACACTTTCATTGCCGCAAAGGCGTGCCTTTGTGCCCTCCTCATTGCAAAGTATCTACCCCACTTTCCGCAGCGCTAACATTGAAACAAAACGCAAGTTCCTTTAAAACTTGTTTATGTTACTTTTAAAATTAATATAAATTTAAATCAATAACAATTTTCACCATAATTATTTACTTCGGATGCTTGAAAAGAGTTATCTCGTCCCTCGCAATGGAATTGTTAAAGAAATTATATAGAGTTTTATGCTTGTCCCCCTTTCATTGATTCTGGTATTCTTTAGAACAGTGTTTCTAAAACTGTGGGGAGCACCCGCCTTGGGGGCGTGACAAATCTACGAGGGGGGCGCGAGCATATTGAAAAGTCGAAAACAAAAGATTATTTAAAAAATTATTAATTTACTGAAAGTAAACAAACAAAATATATTCTGACAAAATAGAAAATAAAATACTCAGTCACATTGATATTCCATTGATCACTTATAAATAGATCAGTGCTACACAATGTATATTGTAATTAATTTAACAATATTAAGTTATGAACCAGTTTAATACTTTCCAGTGACCCTCCTCCCCCCATGGGATTGTCATATATAAAATTATATACAAGAATACGCTTATCTTTATAACTGGAACGGCTTATAATTAATCCCTTACCTGCCGATTAAAATTTACGAGATTCTTTTTCCACGTAGAAGAGTGTGTGTGATGTATTGGGAGGAGTGAAGAATAAAGAAGAGTAAATAATCTGTAATAAAAAAGTAAGTCCATCGCAAACATTGTCAAGGTCCTTTTATTGCATTCCAAAGCCTTCGGAATAATTATAAGGTCAGATAAAAGATCATCCTTCGGAAATATATATGTATACGTCCGGAGAAATTAACGCTTTCCTGAGCGAGACGTTTATATACGCCGGTGGAACTTAAGAGGTTAAGGTTGCATTGTAGTTTTAGCCTCGAAGTATACATTACTATTGTATGAGGGGGGCGATGAAAATTGTGATTGAATATTGGATCGTGAATATTGAAACTTTGAGAATAACTGCTTTAGAACTATAATGAGTATCGTTCTACATGGATGCCATTTGGATATTTTTTGTATTTATTTTTACGATGTTCAGTTTTTTTTTTCTACGATGACCCAGAAACTAATTTCCTTTTAATGTACATTCACGAACAGTATATTAACTTCCTGGATGGCAATTTGATAAATTCCGATCTAATATATTCTAAATTATTATCTCACACCAATAAAAACCCTTTTTTTATATTGATGTGCTTATTTCACGCTCTTTTAGAGAAACAGATACCTTTTTTTAGGAACATGTTTTTTTTCATTGGTTTCTTCGTCACGTGAATATATGTTGTACCATTCAACTGTGGACACTTGCGATTGCATCAGAATAACTGTATCTATAGCAGCGCCACCGAACAAAGATATAAAGGGTGGTTGAAGGTGTGCACTGCATATGCCTCCAACAGTGAAAGTTGTTCGTGGTAGTGGAAAATGTTCGATAGTAAAGTCGTGCTGTACATGAATACGTTTAGATCAAAACAATGCTCGTTAGTACGATTTCTGATTGTAGAAGGTAAGTGTAATGCGCCCATCTATAGGCAAACACCCGGCCCCGACGTTCATTATGCGGAAAATTGACAGCATTCATGTCGTATGACTATGCGGCATGTAAACAATCCCTTGAGTGCATGTTTGGCTTGTGTGCTCTGTGCAAAAAAAAATTCCTAGAACAAGTTCGCATTGTAAGAGCTCAAGTGCCTCTCCATCTCAGGAGGAAAATAGGCGTCAA
The DNA here is from genome assembly GCA_019973935.1 of Trichonephila clavipes. NCBI lineage: Eukaryota > Metazoa > Arthropoda > Arachnida > Araneae > Nephilidae > Trichonephila > Trichonephila clavipes. Next base: position 50,103 of record BMAU01014390.1, on the reverse strand, counting down.
AATTATTTGCGGCAATAGGTCTCGCCTTTCTGGTGAAGCACTGAAAAGTAATACCATCTCCCCTGGGGAATGTTCTAGGTCTGCAAATATAAGGATACCAATCCGCAACCCCATTGGGAAAAAATACTTAATTCAGATCTCTTTCGTAGAATATATTACCAAAATACACATAATTACCAGGGGGAATAAATGAAAAGGTTAATTGAAGGAAGTATTTTATTACATTAATTTAAATGAGATTTTTAAAATCATGAATTGAAGCCGGTATTTAACGAGTCATCACTTTAACAAGGATACTTTCTTTAAGCGATTTATATCTGAAAATGATCTGTTCATAAATTTGAACAAATCTAAATGTAATGACATTACTACCAGCTTTCCAAGTGAATATTCTGAATTTTCATTAAAGGGATGGCAATTTTCGCAATGGTAAACTAGATTAAACGTAACTCAAGGTGAATCTTAATTACTAGAGTTCAGATGTTATTTACATAAGTAAATCCCATTATCTTTTATCATCAAATTCGAAATACGAATTTGATTTACCTCTCTATCTAATATTGCGAGATCTTATATAATAATAGTAGTATTTACCTAGAAAATGTTGCTTGTAATCCCGACTAAAGTTTAGAAATTAATGCATCCTATAGAAGATTAAAAATGTAACGGAATTTTTTTTATAATCATTACTTAAATAACACTTAATTGAATAACATGGCTGGAAACATATATATGCATGCTAAGATATGAATAGAAAATACATTTAAAATTGAGTTAAAAGTAAATAAATAAAAAGAGTAACATCTTAGTCAAACTAATTTGATTACGCGATATGCTACTCGTTTTTATCATAATTTGGAAATAGAGCCAAATTGACCTTTGGTGATTGGACTAATGGTATTGTATTTTAATGTTAACTCAACAACGAGCAAAATTTTACAACTATTTGATGAAGATAAATAATTTGTGTACTAATACCAAATAAGTTCGTTAATTATGTTATAAAAGCATTACTTAAATAACAATGCAATAATGATAGAAATTTATGAATGCTACTTAAATGTTTCATTTGTGCTGTTCATTTAACCACTTTTGTCCGTACAACGTACGGGCTACCCAAAGTTGACCGCAACTAGTTTGCTCGCACGCTGTACGGGCACACTCTTATATTTTCTTTCTTTGATTTGCGTTTATTTTTAATTCTTATGCTGAATTATTTAGTGCTTATATTTTGAAAAGGTGATGCTGTTAGTGTATGTTACTGCAATGCTTTTCTTCAGGCATTTTTTTGTGGTGAAGGCGGGGATTAGTATGGTGTTTAGTTATAAAGAATAGAAAAAATGTGCCTTTTTTAAGTCTTTTGGGTAAAAAAAAATGACACTGTTCAAGGGATTAAATCTAAACTATTATCGATTCAGTATGAAGCAATTCTGCTTGAGGAAAGCATATTTCAGGCAAATCTCCTTGCAAGAAATGTCTGTATTGAAAATGGTTACATAATGTTTCCAAAATATCACTATTCTCGTGATATAATTAGTATTACAAACTGTTATGACGTGGTATTTAGCAACAATTAATCAAGATACCGGAATGACGCTTTCATTAGAGAATTCCTATAATTTTTCTGCATTTAACTCCCCATCTCATAATTATCTTACTTAAATATGCCATAATTGGCTGAAGTTAAATTATGTGAGCGTGCATTCCTATAAAAATAAAATTAAAATCTTAAAAACTTCTAGAAACAGACGTAGGAGACATAGAAATACTTTGAATAAAATAAATAAATTTAATCATTTAGTCTCGTATTTAGGTACACGATACACATATAACATTTTTATGGTAACAACTACGCATATTTAGCCTTTTAGAGACCAAAAATTTTTGAAAAATCTCAAATTAAAACTCAGACATACAAGGATTTATTAAACGGTTTTTTATTATACAAAAATGAAACCCCTCACTTTGAACATGTTTAAAAAATCAGCAAAAAACTTGGTTTCAGCACGATAGCATTAAGGTTAGGATCCCGAGCTCATGATCGGCTTTTCCTGAGTACGAGTTGTAGTTCCACTGAAGATCCACCTTAGACATCTCTAGAAAATATTAGGCTGTCAAGTATGAAATAGGGCAAATTTCATGTTATTTATTTAAACTACACATAACCTCATTTAGATGCCACATTTTGGCCTAGTTGGTTTTTCGCGTGAAAAAGGTTACATTTTTTCCTCTTCTTAAAGCGTATTTCAGTTTGAAAAAATTAACAGATCTTGAAGTCTTAGTTTTTATTATAGGAAAAATTCAAAACCAATTATGCGCATTTTTTGCTCCATTTTATACTTGAGAACCTACTATAAACAAAACAAATTCTATCTCAGACTTTTTTCATCATGTAATCAACACGTGTGATTTTTTCCTATCCAAATAATTTCTCCAAAGTTTTACACGAATCACAAATGTTAACTCCCATATGTTGATACACCTAAATGTTACTTCGCCTTTTATTCACGAAATTGGGAAAGAACTTCTACAGAATTCTGTGTGCAGTCAGTTTGAAAATAATGTTGTATTTTCAATATGATATCCATGAAATATGTTCAACGACATAACCTCCAATATAAGGTTAAGAATCCACCTGAAAGATATGATGGGATGGATCTGAGGTATTGACATGTATCGCTACTTTTAGAAATTCACCGATATCATGTGCAGAAAGATTTGGATTTACATTTTTTGAAACATGAGCATTTATAAGCATGGAGTTTGTGCCACAAAATATTGAGAATTCTAAGCAAATCGGTGGAACTATTTCCAAATGAATTGTTATGGGAAGTATGATGAAAGAAATTTTGAGATCCTTTTTGGTCAGCAGTCGCATAGTAACATCTTAGTCTTCCTCCTTCAAATCAAAGTTATTCGAAGTAGATCGTCCATAAGGTTTTATCTCATTGAAGTTCCTTACAGATAACGTATAGAAACCACATCGATTGCTTGGGTACATTTGAAAAGTTTTGAGAGAGCTCTTTAACGAATTTTAGGAATATAAATTTTTTAGGCTTTGATGTCGGTTCAAGCCCATTGAAAACCACTCGGAAATACATTGAAAACTCTAGACGTTCCTACATCATTGATATGCCGATTTTGAAACATGACAAAACATAAAGGAATAATGTTGCTTTGATAAACATTTATTGAAAAAGCCATCTATGATACCCTTTTCATAAGCTTAGAAGCAATATTAAATAAAAAACATTTTGTTATGGAATTTATTTTAAAGAACATGGTAAATAAAGATTTCTTGATAAATTATCCATTTAAATTTTAATTAACAAAATAGTTAGCTTATTTTCCCGTTTGATATATATATATATATATATATATATATATATACACTCTGTCGCAAAAATATATGCACACAGAAGAAAATTGAGCTACATTCACGAAATTTGGTATGCATGTAGTGTATATGAAAAATAAACAAATGATTAAAAATTCAGAACAAAATATCATTTTATTAAGCGGTTACAGCTTGCAAAAGGTTAAAAATCAGTAAGTTAAAGCCACCTTGGCAGCTATACAAGCCGAAATTCGGCGTGACATCGATTCAATAGATCACTTATGACCCCCTGTGGAAGATCCTGCCATAGTCTTTGCATCTGCGCAGTTAATTCTCCTGTATCTCGAAAGCGCGTCCAGACATGCTCTATTGGCGAAAGATTTGGTAACCTGGCAGGCCATGGTAGGACGTCATATCCTTGAAGACATTGTTGGGAGAGTCGCGCAGTATGTGGACGAGCATCATCCTGTTGATAAATGGCACCTGGGCGACTTGATAGCATGAGTAGCACAATCGGCGTTAAAATATCGTCCACGTATCTGCGAGCTGTCAAAGTGCCTTGAAGGACCACTAAAGATGATCGTGTGTCCCAAGAAATTGCTCCCCACACTGTCACACCTTGTGAAATTGCTGTATGCCACTCGACAATAATGCCGGATCGGACCGCTGGCCGGTGCGCCTCCAGACACGTGTGCGGTGGTCATCATCACTGAGACTGAATCGGGATTCATCACTGAAGATGACACGTCTCCAGTCTGTCACACTCCAAGTTGCCCGAGGTCGGCAAAAATCCAGTCGACACTGCCTATGATGTGGGGTCAGTGGTAAGCGTCTTAGCGGACGTCGGCTCCTCAAGCCAACTTCGGTCAGTCGTCTCCTTATTGTTTCTCTTGATGGCACTGGATGTCTGGAAGGAGGTAAGTGGCGTTGAATCGATGCTAGCGACGTTGTTGGTGCCGAAGTGGCCACTCTTCTGATTGCACGATCCTCGCGATCATTTGTGTTCCTGGGACGTCCTGACCCTCCGCGACGGTACACTCTACCTTCTGTGATCCACTGTTGCCAACACCGAGCAACTACCATATCGCTCCGACCGAGGTGGCGGCCGATACGTCTATTCGACCAACCTGCTTCTCTGAGACCTATTATACGGCCCCTATCAAAGTCCGTCAGCTGCTCGTACTGCCGCCGGTTACGTCTTAGAGGCATCCTAAGTCTCAATATCGTCTATCAAAGTCATCAGATTCGTTTGGATAGCCGTACGGCGCTCGTACTCATGCTTTTAAACTCTCCCAGTTGCGCAACTAATATACGCATAGCACACTTAGCCTTGTCTCATTGGCTTCGAAATTTTAATCATTTGCATATCTCTTACCAGACTACATTCTTGCCGAGTTTCGTGATTGTAGCTTGATTTCTTCTGGGTGCATATATTTTTTTGCGACAGAGTGTATATATATATATATATATTAATTGTTCACAAAACATTTTTAAAAGCAATATATTAATGCATAAGGATAAAATATCCTATAATACAAGAAATTAAACTTAACTGAATTGAAACAAAAAGTTTGAGATTAGTCCACTATAAAAATTAGCTTACAATGTAATTTACTACAGATTTTTACTGGTTGATTATTCGATAAATGATAGGTTCTTTCATAAGTGGAATTAATTGAACACGTATCAATAAATAATTTTAGCTCAAAATGAAATAAATTACATATGTTGATACAATTGCAATAAATATATATCACTTTGAATAGATTAACCGGAACTTCTGTTTATTAAATTTTTTTAAAAAAATAATTAAAACGATATATGTTTATTTACTTTTGAAAAACTGCTGCGAATTAAAAATAATGAATTAAATATATTGTACAGAGAGAGAGAGAGATTTCAAAAAATAATTTTACTTAACAGTTTTTATTTATGTTGAATTAAAAATTTAATCCTAAAATTTTAAATACATGCTTTTGTATTTTACCCATAAAAAAACGTTAATGATTGCGATAAATGCAATATTCAGTGCTTTTTTTATTCTTATTACATAGTTTCTAATGACTAAAAAAGTTACAAAAAGCACAAGTTCAATTCGTTTGATAATGAAATCATTAACATATAAGATAAAAATCAGGAGTATAATCATGGATGATTTAAGCGGATTAAAACACGAAATTTATAAACTGTGATAGGTTTCAAGAAGTAAGATAAAAAAAAAATGCGAGTATTTTTTGCAATAGAGTTCTAGAAATTCCTACTTAATAAAAAATACTTTCAAGCAAATGAAACCATAATTATCTTACACTTTATTTAAAAATTTATTCCACATAAATCAAACTCTAATTTGACATGGATAAAAAAATCAATATCATATTTATTGTGTATTTAAAAAAATGCAGTGAAATAAATATATGTATTGATGGACATATAGAGTAAAAACCAAAGATAATTCATATATTAAAAGTTATTTTTGCCAAGCACTATGAAATAAAGCTACATATACATTTGCTTGTAAGATTCGGGCAACAATAAATTGTACTTTTTTTTCAATAAGTTTTTAGAAGCTACTATTTGTAATTGCTTGGTTTATTTTTGTTTAACTTTTAAAGTTCTAAATTAATTAATAATTTCTATTCTACAAAATTTATATTTTTAAAGCTTCATTCAACTGTATATTACTTAGCAGAATTTAAGAATTATACTGAGAATTAAAATACATACATAAGATTAAATTTTAAAAATATTTAATTTAAATCTGTAAAAATAATTAAATTTTTCTTACAAGCATTGTAGTATTGTTGTTAAGGTACTGCCTCAGAAGTACTAGAAACCACACACGCTATTTACGAAAATAATAATAGCTTTTATCCAATAATAGTAATGTATGAACTAATGTATCGAAATGAATGAAATTTTTCTTTTTAAAATGAATTACACTCGCATATATATATATATATATATATGCATTGAGTCAGTACAATCATGGAATCTGTCTACATCGGGTATGATTCTAGTTTCTTCGTTCATTTACATTATTATTAATTATGGTCATAATCATTTTTAACCACTTTTGCAAACATTTTTTGTTTATACATATTTATATTTGTCTATTTCTCCCAGATTACTATATTAATTTAATATTCCAATTCTATTCTTTTGCTGTTATATTCACCCACGTGGGTGTTTTGGGCCGTTGCATTGGTTTATCTCCTGCGCTATTATGTCGAAAATTTCCACTGTAGGGGAATGTTGAGATTTTACAAAGCACTGTTTAACCCTGTTTCACTGTCCTAAACCAGGCGTAGCTCGGGAAATCATAATAGTTTTTTCACTCTAGATATAAATTTCTCTTTTATGGTTTGTCATGGTTCCATGTTCTTGGTTCTTTCGGTTTGATCTTAAGATGTTTTAGGATTTATTAGTCTTCTTTTAAATTTATTTACTGCTATATATATATATATATATATATATATATATATTAAGGATTTTACACATTTAATCAGGCATACAAAAAATTTGTTATAGAACTCCCTAGAGGCATCTTAATATAAAGGTACTCTACTATTTGCTCATTATTCATCATGAATACTTACACAGAAGTTACGAAGCAAAATGATGATTTATCATCACATATCTTCAAGAACAATTAAATATGATTTATGTACAAAAAAATGAAGATGAATTTGCTGAATTAATGATGCTCAGTAATTATCCCAAATAGTGAATAATAACTATCTAAAAAGCTGTTTATACTTGTTTGGATGAACATATAGTTAAGATAATAATAAACTTCATAAATTTTAAGATTGCAGCTCGAAATCTGCAAACAATCACTGAAAGATAATTGTTCAGAGTGGTTATAGGTAGTCACGTGTTAAACAGTTTTTTTAGGCGCTAAATTAAATTCGATTTAAAGAATAATGATACATTCTTGCAAATTCAGTATAGTTCAAGCTGTATTTATATAATGAATTATTTTCTTAGAAAATATTTTTTTTTTAAATTTTGAATCTTTATTCATAAATTTAAGACTTGCGCTTTGTATTTAAATATTTTCCATTAATAAAAAAAATATTTTTATTTGACTAATGATCATAAAAAAACCCCTTAATTGTACAAAACTGCATTAGAAATTAATTAAGATATTTTTAAAATTAACGATATAATTAAGTTTAAATTATTCCTTTAATTTTTTTTTATGTTTTACTCTTTTTTTCTAGTGCATATAAACAAAAATGTTTAATGAAAGGCTCAATTAACTTAATTGAATATTTTGACTTTTTTTGATATTGCACTTTCAGAAAAATACTTATAATTTAGACATTGATTTTTGAAAATCATTTAGTATGTATTTTTTCCAAAAATGCATAGCCCTTTTTATAATTACATATGCCATTTCTGCAATATCTGATAATAATGAGCAAAGTATTAAATTTAAAACTCGTTTGCTAGTCTGATTTTAATTTTTTTTTGGTTAAAAATATTTAGTTTATTATTTTTAATTATGTCTTGAAACATACAATTAAAATATATTTGCTTCTTTTGAAAGCAAGAATTTATGAAAGTTGAATGAATTTCATATAGTTTAACAAAAAAACATTTAATCATATTACAATAATTTCAGATTCTCATGTTCCGTACTTGCTGAGTTGACTATTAATATGAAAAGAAGAAATATTGAATGAAAGTTCAAACTTTTTTCCAGTATGCCTTAAAACATTTTACTTAAAAAAATTAAACAAGGTGAAACATTTTTCTATAAACAAGATTTTCAATCATTCTTTAGATTTTTAAGGGATAACTTTCAAGAGAAATACAGATAAGAATTTTCAGTGTCATTAAATACATTACTTAATCTTTGAAGTTTTATCTTAGTTGAATTGACTAATCTTTGAATTTTTTGTTCTATACTGCTTTTATTCAAAACATTTTTCTACAGAAATTTCAATTTTCCCCATATATTTCATATTTTGATTGATTAATGATGTATGTTTTAAAGGGGAAAGGTGAACTATTATCATAAAAATAAATGAATTATGTAAAAAAAAAATACTGCCAAAGCGCTTATGATCATTGGAAGTTGTTTGGCATTTATCAGTACAGGAGATGAAGTTACTTATTATTAATATCACACATTTTATTATGTGTGTGTGTGTTTGCCTTACTCAAGTCAATAATGAAATAATAGCTCTAATTAAATACAAACATTCATATTTTAATAAAGTAATGGAAAAAGGAATTTTGGAAAAAAATATTTAGGATATATTTCATAAGCAAACTCTTCTGAACTAAATTAAATTTGTTAGAATAATTTTTATAATACAAAACGTGTAATAAAAAAGGAAACCAAAGTTGTGTACGAATTAAATATTTATCTCTTTCATAACATGAGAAAATGTTAATAAGTAAAATTAAAATATATAATAACTCTTGAAATTGGTGGAATCGAGATTCAATTTATATTGTTAAAAGTTTGAGAGATTACATATATTAATAATTACAATCGCCTTAAAATTATCCCAAATCACTATTCATCAAAATGCAAATATTTCATTTCAATTTATTAAGGGGACATGGTACGATTTACGCAAACATTTTTAATTTAAGGATTTTTAAATTTTTTGGTTGCCTCCTATGTATGCATACTATGTTAAACAGATTTTGCGCTCAAAATTTCATAAAAAGCTAGCCATGTAATTTTTTAAGGAAAAAACTTGAAATTTTTGAAGTGATTTAAAAGTGCTACTCTTCCTACAAAAATTGACGTACATGCATGAAATGTGATTTACAAGTACATCAAACTATGTATAAAAAAAGTTGGTATGGGTTTTGCGTTAACGTGATTGGTATTCATACAATACTTCTTTTTATGAATGTTTATTGAAAATTCCTTAAAAAATGTATAAATTCTGAGTTTAATTATTTTTTAAAAAAGTAAATATTGCTTTGATTCAAAAATGCATACCAACTTTTGTTACATGTACTATTGGCAATAGGTAAAACAAAATCAAAGCGTTAGGCGCAATAGAAAAAAGCCTTAGTATTTTAAATGAAGACAAACTAGTTATTTTATCTTTCTGAGATACGCCAGTTTAAAATTTTGATTTGCCATAGGGATGTGAATAAAAACGAACGTAAAAGCTATCATAATTCTTCATTTTTTTAGTCTAGAGCATTCACATTTTGTGAGGATATAGAAAAGTATATAAAGAAAAATTTAGGCTAAAAAATTGAAATTTGATTTTTTGACCGATTTTGGTTAATTGAATCATACTGTGTCCCCTTAAAAATCGTTTTGTTAACGTGAAAAAAGTTATCGATTTTTTTTAATGTTTATCAAACGAAGTATCCTTCTTTCCCTAATTCGTTTGAATAATGTCTTAGTACAGCAGGTAATTTGGCTTTTTATGAAAGTTATTTTGTAATACATATCTTAGGAAAATAAATTATACGTATTTATTTTTCTAAATATATATATATACGTATTGGAATTTTGTAAATGTAAATAATTTCAGTTCCATAATAAATAAATACATTCTCAACAAAAAAATAAACTTTTTTGAAAAGAAATGAAAATAACATTGTGAAAAGAAAAATTATTGAAATACACATTATTGAAAAAGAACGCAGCTCTGTGGCATTCTGTCTTGTAGATTGTTACAGATCAAAGCGTCAATGTTCACAAAGTATTAATGACAGTTTTCTAAGAATGCGTCACCCATGTATATGCATCTCAGTATACCTTACTGGGGGTTAATGGGCTTGTTTCTTGTGGGAAAATCCAGGAAATCGTACATACTGCAACAGCTCTACTGATGTGGTCAGCTGAAGGTTCAACTCTGCCTATAAGATTCGTAATTCCACTAATGCCAAAGTCTTTCTGGATGTCTTGATAACCTTCGAACGGGCTGCATTATCATTTTTATGTATCTTGTCGTGGCCGGTTCACTAGGGTTTCGTGTAGTTCAGTGTTTCTGAAACTGTGGGGCTCTCCCCCTAGGGGGCGTGATAACTCCGTAAGGGAGCGCGAGCGTATTGAAAAGTCGTAAATGAAAGATTATTCTAAAAAGCTATTAATTCACCGAAAGTAAGCAAAAATTAACTCTGACATAATAAGAAATAAAATACGCACATTAACACTGGTATAAAAAACTTGTAAATGTATTAGTTCTGCACAATGTATTTTATAATTAACAATACTATAAATATCAAGTTTAATAATTACCAGTGACTCCATGGGCTAGTCGTATATAAAGCTATGTACAAAAATGAACTATTTTCTTGATAATTTGTACAGTTAATGATTAATGTCTTAACTGCCGATAAAAAGTTACTTAATTCCCTCTCCAATACCACCGTTTTCCACATAGACACGCGCATGTCGTGCATTGAGAGGGGGAATGGAAAGGAACAAATAAGTAAAAAACCTTTTCTGAAATAAGTAAATCCTTCGCAAACATTGTCGAGGTCCTTTTATTGCATTCCAAATCCTTCAGAATAAATTAATGAATAGCAATACACAGAAAAGATCGTACTTCGAAAAGACGTATATATGCGTCTGGAGCAATAAATGCTTAGGGTAAACGAGACATTTATACACGCCAGGACACTTAAAAGGTTAAAGTCGCATCATAGCTTTAGCATACAAAATACAGTATTACTCAATTCAATACACTGTTATTGTAAGGAAGGGAGCGTGATGAATATTATGTTTGAATACTGGGTCGCAAATATTGAAACGTTGAGAAAAACTGGTGTGGGGAGTTATCAATTACAATAAAGAACGAATCAACATGTTATTTTATCGATCATGAAACTCCTCGTGAGCTTGTCTTTCTATTCTAAAACTAATCCAATAGCACCGTTGTATTTTTTCTGTGACAGATTTTCTTTTAACTGTAAAGGACTACATTTATTAGATACTTTCACCAGGAAAGTGACTAGACTCTTGCATAATTTCACGGTTTTTTATATCTTTCTCAATGAGTGATAACTAGATGAGCATTTCAGATAATTTAGTTAGCTTGGCGAGCTCCATTTGTCTTACATTGAACAACTTTTTCATAGCACATATATTTTGTGACGTCTTTGCTGAACCACGCAGGTTGTGATATTCCCCCTCTTGGGAGAATATCTCTTGGAGTGTCAGCGTGAGCTAGATGTGTAGGATTAACGGAAGAACTAGAGGTATACATAATCTTAATATATCTTTATTAAGATTTTCAACTTAAACTTCTAACAAATTAAATTATAATAATTAATGTGAGAGAATTTACGATGGCAATACACAATATATATAGATAATAACGACTTAACCTAACTCGTTCCACTATCAATATCTGAATCTCCTAAACTCAATTCTAATGCAATCACTGATTCTAATATTAAATAGTCAATCCAATTTGTTGCAGCCTGAAGAAACGAATCACCACCACGTAACCTTATACAAACTTGAACCACGAACTATATTAACATTCCTCTACTTGCCATCAACTGCCACAAATTTCCATCACGCTTACTCTAACTTCTGATATTTAAAAGGTTCTTAATTTACATCTTTCTTTCACACTTCACTTATTGGATTTGGTTGGAAAAGGGTTGCCATTAATTCTGGCCCAAAGGACATATTAAAGAAAAGACGCGTAAGCCCGTCACAAGGTTCCATATATAAATACTGCATTGTTTGATATTGTTATTGATAAGTGCAAGCATTGTTGGGATATATTAAATTTATCAAGTGATCTGAACAATTTTAATATGATTAAGATAAAATGAACCATGATAGTTTCTGAGAACAGCATGAATTACAGTTTAATCTCTAAAGTGCTATTTGCTTAGAGGAGACACGTTGTATAGTAAGAAATACTAACCTTAATGACATGTAATTAATCATGTATTTTAGACAAGCCATACAGAATAACATACAGTAGTGATTAATTATGACTGATATTTTATGAGAACAATGAATTATTAGTGTTGTAATAAATTCGGGTTTTCTTAATCATTCGTTTTATTTTATGACGAATGAAAAATTTATACAATTTACAGAACACTATAAGTCCGATTAAAACAGATTCTATTTTATATTCAAATAATTTTAATACAGAAATCCTGAATTGTAATAAATAAACAGGTTTGAAAGAAATTGCATTAAAGTATCGTGTGTGTTACGTTTGTTATAATAAGTACTTCAACAGTAATTTTAATCATGTACTACTTCAAAAGTACTCATGCAAATTAATATTATACTTTTGTACATGAATATAAAATATTTAGAATGATAAAAATGCTGTCTATAATGCCTAATATTTTATTTTAATAGTAAAATAATCCATGCAAGGTAACTTCTCTTTGTCTGAATGATTCTTTTTTGATGTTTTGGGGCTACTTATATATTAAAGTACATTTGAAAAAACATGCAGCATGAATGTTTTTATTACAAAAAAATGTGTTTTTCTTATGAATATCAAAACTAAAATTTACAAACGTATTTTTAGAGTTATTTGTCTGTGGAAATACGCAATTATAAATATTGAGGCATAGACAGATATTTTAATGGATTATAGTTGCTAAGGAATTGTTTTCATTTGTTGTAACCATGATTGCTAATTTAAGTTCATTTTGTTTCCACATATAAATATAAAATATAATAAAAAAAATTATTTTGAATAAAATTAACAGCGTGATATTTTATTGTTTGTAGTAAATTGGGTGAGCTGTAAAAAGTATTTTTGATGATCTATACAAAAATCAAATTACTCATCTATTGATATGTTTGTCTATTTTTTTATTTATACATTAAACTACTTTTTTTTACTTAAAACCTGCACATATTTTTGAAGGCTAATGTTTGAAATTGCTACATAAGAAAAAGCGTTAAAAAAAGCTGAGTTGTTAATCGTACCAATTATTTAACCTTTATATTTGAACATACGTGTCACTACAATCCTTGAAAATTCCCTAGCGAATTCCGAAGAAATCACAGGATTAACACCTGCCTCCAATCTACCTCTGTTCAGTTGTTCAATGACCACCGGAAAAAAACAGTTGCAAACCATATTCTTCTGATAAAAAAACAACACAGTCAATTTACTCACACTGCAAAAAATTCATTTGTAAAAATCGAAATCGGAAAAAATTGATTATATTTGAGCACATTGTTATTATAAGAAAAGTAATGACAACGATTTTTCAGAACAAAAAATACGTTCAATCTCACTTTTCTTCTATTGAATCTTTTCTTATTCTAGAACTATTCTTAATTTGCATAAAATATTTTGTTTTATATGTTAAACAACATCGAAATCAGATAAATATGTTTTCATTTCATTTCATTGCTTATTATACTCATACTTTATTTAAATAAATCATTTTAATAAGTTTTGAGTATCCAGATATTTATTGCCATAAGCAAAATCAACAGCCTATCAAAATAGCTTTCTATGCAAACGATTTTCGTAAATTAATTTGTCATATACGTTACTTAGTTCTTTTACAAAAATAGAATTAAATATATCTCATATTTTTTGTCTGCAGCTGAAATATTGCTTCAACTCGACATTACTTTTCACTTCACAAAGGGAAAAACTTCTCGTTATAATACATATCTCCAGCATATATATTATTATATATTTTTTAAAAATTTTTTCTGAAAAAATAATCTATTTCGTTTACAGATGAATCTTGAGAAAACGAATTTTCATGGTTTAATAAGACTATTTTCTTATATTTACATTGCAAGTGTTTTTCGTCGTTGTAATGTTGAACTTTCATTTGTTTAACCGCATATTACATAAAATATTAAGACTTAATGAAGTTTTGGCTCTTGTATTCAATAACTACGTACACATTACAAGGCACCCATTAAATTTCATTTGTTAGCTTAAATAATTTCTTCCAGTTAATAATTCGAAAATTATATTATTGCATTCACAAGTACAAAATAAACAAGTAATAAACCAAGCAAATTGATGAAAAATAAAAATTTATAATATAATGTATTTATTACATAACAATTAGCTTTGTACAATTTTTATCGAATGTTAGAAATCTATTCCACACAAACATTTTTCGAAATAAATTAAATTTTTGTAACATACGACTTTTATTTTATATTGAAATACATTAAATATAAATGATTCCACATTAATTGAAACAATTTAAAAAAAAAACTCCAGATGATATACGTTTGGTTTGTGTCTAACACATTATAATACAACATTATTGAGAAACTAAAGCATATTTTTTCCCAAAACTACACGGATTCTTATTTTCAAATAAAATAATGACCACTTTCTACTCATAATAAAAATATATATACTTTCAATTTTTTTTTAAATAAAACATTCTGAATAAATCAATGAAATATACATTTATTTTTTTGCTTTGCGACACTAAAATATTAAGGTTTTTATTTTTGAATAAGCGCATCAAACTGGTACAAGAGTAAAAGAACTTGGAGAATGCTTCCTGAAAACACATTCATGATTCATTTCAGAAAAAAAGAATGTCATAAAAGATCGGTATTGTGGTAAAAGACAGAAAGTAACATGACTTTTCCATTTGATTTCCCATTAATGTTGCCTTGTGGATTCTGCTTTCATTCAAACTTCTTTTTGCTAGGTATTCTTGCCAAATCTTGCGAGAATTCACTTGAATAACAATTTAATAAAAAGTTGCAAAAAAAAACACTATAGACTTTTTAAGTCATTTTTTATTCCCTTTTGAAGGTGTCGTTTTGGATTTTACCATCTTTTTGATGAAAGTTACGCTGCATGAATTATGTATACTTCTGTTGTATAGTGCAAGAAATAATTTTCTGGTAAAAATTGCAGCAATGTTTTTCAAATTTACTGTGATATAATTTAAATTACTTTATTCACTAATTGTTATTTTTTTATTTAAATTTTTGTTTCATTTCTCCATGAATAATTTTTTTCATCAGTAAATTCTACATTTTCCACACATGTCAACATCTTATATATGTATTTTTTTTTTACTTTGATCAACAATGATGGTTTATAAGACTTTTACAAGATGCGCTTTAAAATAGATTTAGATTTTTTACTACTAAAAGGAACATTTTCCCCGTTTTAAGATTAGAGAATATAATTATAGCCTTCCAACCTTTTTTGTACACAGTGCCTAAACAGAACGTATTTTGAATAAAATCACGTAAATGAGAACATTCAGGGGAAAAAAAGAAGAAAGAACCGTCACTCAATTTGTACTTAAGGTAAAACATTTGCAGACATTACTCTATTATTATTATTATTTATTGTGTCGTGTAATAATATAGGATTCTTTTTCATATGTTTTATATTATTAGATAAGTATAATTTTGTGCAATTATAAATCATATTTCAACAAATGAAAACAAATGCCTGCTAATGACAATTTATTTTATAGGAATAATTCTATTCTATTCCCATATAAAAATCCAATAATTTCCCATCATATATTAATTTTTATTTTAGCAACCTTATGGTCCAGTAAGTGTTAATGAATAATAATTCCCAACCAAAGTTATTATTAAATCACATTAATAATAATTTTGATTCATTTAAAAGTTAATGTTATTTTCACACAATTGTATATTTAAATAATAATTTTATTAATATTTTTGAATCATTAATTTAAATAAAATGGTTGCAAAAAATACGTATTTTACAATAACTAACAAAGTTTTTCCACATTATATTAAAAAAATTTCCCCAAAATTTGCTGTAAACAATTATTAATCTTTATAAACCATTATATAGTTAAAACTATATATAAGTGAGTGGTAAATTTCATTTGAGTATATTTTGTGATAAACGATTTCTTTATCTGCAACATTTGGCTATTAAACGTCATTATTTGAGTATAAAACCAATTTATTCCTTCACAACAATAACATGAAACGAATAGAATGTATCGAAAAAGGAAAATAGATTACATTGAATACATTCAAACCCATTTACGAGTCACATAATTATCTTTGAGAAATATACTCAGAGTCGCTAAACATATAAACCATCCTACTTTCCTTTATGCGTGTCTCATTTTCTCTCTCCCACCGTTTTATGTTCCTTAACAAATCGAGGGAAGCAAGAAATTGTTATGATTAATGATATATTTTGAAATTACAAATCCATAACACCAGGACGTCCTTCTGCAAATAAATGGCGTCCCATTATGAAATGTATTTAGGATTTGCAAATGAGGCCTCGTCTGTTTCTAGCACAATAAACAAGATTCGATGATTGAGTGAAACGAAAAAGAGAGTGAGAGAGGCTCGTCTGGATAATCATCAAAGGAATAAGACGAAAAACTCCGTGATCCAGTGTCCGGTGCCTTAATCTGAAATCGATGTCAAAATGAGTTTGTTTCCCTACGGAAAAGGTCACAATAATTGTTGCAGCTCAGATATAACACACATTCTGGCATCCAGAAGAGGAAATAGGATTTCGATTACAGAGAACTTTTATGAAAGAAGCTTCACGAAGAGATTCCATTAAGAGTGCATAAATTGAAACTTGGTACGCTTTCTCCCAAGACTAATATTCAGAAAAAATACCCTATGAGGTTATTAATGCCATGAAGGCCGATGGTAGGTTTTTGGAAGGTTGAAATAAATGGGGTATTCTACCATTAAATGGGTGAGGTGAAGGATTGTACTACCTTAAATTACTTTGCTGTACTATTCAATGCATTACTCCATGTTATTCAGAAATGTAAAAATAAAGGAGGAACGTCTATTAACATGTCTAAATAGCATATTAGCATGCATGTTCTGAGTTAATAAACAGTGTTTATTATGTACTCTTAGGAATACTTTATGTTTAAGGCGTTCACACCAACTATTAAAGTGCATTTCTTAATGGTAAAGTGGAAAGGGGAATTATATTAACTAAGTGCGTTTCAAACCTTCATTATTTGGGCCACAGTTTCCAATCATACTATTAATCACACCCCATCCATACAATGACAATGCATTGAATGTAATAATAACCTACTTTGATGTATAGCTACAATAAGATTTTAGTTATGAACGATAAAAATTATTAAAATACGTTTTAAATTATGTATATAATTTTGTAAATGTCAAGCCAATGGCAGTCGCGAGTAGTTATTCAAATTGTTCTTAACTTAATATTGATGAATTAATTACCAAATACATTGTGCAGCACCGATACCTTTATAAGTATATTATATTAGTGAAAATGTGTATTTTATATTTTTATTATGACAAAATATACTTTGTTTTGCTTCATTTTATTAAATTTGTAAACTTTCAAATCCAATTGATTTCGACTTTTAAATGTGCTTTCATCCTCCGCATAAGTTTATAACGCCTTCATGGGGGTCGCACCCCCATAGTTTGAGAAACTCTACATTAACTCATACTACTTTACTCATAATGTTTTTTAATTTGATGAGTAATATTTCTCAAGACAAGTACATGTAGAAAATAACAGTATATATTATTTTCAGACTTAGTTTCTGTGCGCGAGAATAGAGTCAACGTAATGACAGCTCCAATCTGGTCACACATATGTGGAACGTGCATCATACCTGATTAATATGGCATTATATTTTGAAGCATCCTCGCTTACGATAGCATATCACCTGTGGCTCGTATTCAGCACACTATGATAGCCAAAGGTACGTGAATGAACTACTGCGGAAGCGTGTTTTTGGCTAAGGCACTCAAACAGTATCCTACTAATACCGCCCAACTGTAACCTGCACTCATGAGCCAAAGCAGCCTGCAAAATGTGCAAATATTTCATTTGCGTCATTCTCCACTGGACCTTCATCATCCAAACACTATTTAAAAGTGAATGAAAACAAGTTATTTGCTTTGGCAAGGCCACTGAAACAAATGACTGATATAAAAGGGAGATACATCTCTCAGGACACTATCTCTCCTGTCACTGGCTGTATTTAACTCCTGTATTTAGTCGTGTTGCTTTAATCATCCATGGAGGGATTAAAATCTAGTTTGACGTTGATTTTACATATCTTTGAAAAATAAACACCAATTACTAGTTCGTCTCTTCACTAGGGTTCTTCACTTTCTTGCCACTCCTACTTGACGTTGTATTTTCAATGTAAAGTTGTGTAAAATTTGTTGTATCAAATGCTCAATAATTTATTTCTATATATATATATAGTTAAATTTTCATAACTATTTTTAATGAAAATAGTAACTCTTATCTCTTTATATTTTTTTAAAAGTCACACAGTTCTACATATATATTATATATCTATCTATAAATATATGTCATTTTATTTTGCTGTCTGGTTTATCATCCACGCGTGTTAGTAATAGTCTTAACTTTCCAACATGGCTCTGTTTTTTGCTATTATGTCGGGAATTTCTGATGTACGGGGAACATGAATCCATAAAGTATTGCGAACCCTAAATCGCTGGTTTAATTCAGCAACAGCTCTAGAAATCGTGATAGGTGTCTCCATTTTAGTCCAAATACTCTTATTGTATCTACATTTGTTATGTCTCTTCAACTCTAATTTCTTTCTTCTTTGGCACTGTAGGTTGTACAGTTTTTTACTTGGGATCTAATTTTATTTTAGTACACTATATATACATTTATGTTAATATTATTATTAAGGTATCCAACTACTTGCGAAAATTATTATTTTTTTTTAAAAAAAAAAATTATGGAGATTTTTTATGGCTTTCAGATTTATTTAGAAAATCTTAAGAAAAAAAGGACTTAAATTTAGAAGAGAAACATAATTTATTACTTGCAAAATGGAAAAAAAATGAGTCAAAATTGACAAACAAATTACATAAAAGGAGCCCGCTGTGCATAAATAGTAAATGAACAAAATCTCTATTTTTCAATTTTGATGCATTACTTTGATATTTCTTTTTTAAATGACTTTCAAGATAAGATATGTTTTAATTTTTACAAAAACTAGAGCACTTTATCTTAGCTATTATATGGAATTACTTAAAAAAACACTCGTTATATTCACATACACAAATGTAACTTTTATAATAAAGCAGTGATTTATGTCTGAGAGTTGAAACACTTCTACTGTTATACAGAACATACACGCAAAATTTCATCAAATTATTTTAAAAGCCTTTTGAGTAATCACTGTCCCCGTTTGAACTTTTCGACAAAAACACATTTCGAGTAAAACGCATTTTAAAGTTTAACATCTTGTGTAATGTTATGGCATCTTATTTTATTAAAACACTTGTAAATTTGGTTCTACTGAACGGGAAATTTTATACTCGTGGTATTTTTATAAAGCTAATAAGATGGCCTATAAAATAAAATCATGAAAAAAAAACGTTGTCAATCTTTTAAAAAAATCATGAATTTAGGGTTGTCGGATACTTTAAATCATTTTATTGTCTTTAATGCGAATGCCTGATTTCCTTTATTAGTATAATTTAGGTTTATTTATAGTTCTAATATAAACATAAAGTAAATGTTTGCAAAGGAGAGGAGACTCTATGTGAGATATAGGTATAGATCCCAAAAAACCATATTACCCAAGCTCCGTGATATATTATACCCATCTTATAGCAATATTCAAAATGAGAGAAGAAACATTTTTGGTATGGAAATAACATATCCAAAGCAAAACCTTTGAAAGGCAACTTTCATTTTTCATCGAAATAAACAGCACAGTTTATATACGTTTTGTGATAAATGGAAAGAACATGAAAACAAAAATACTTCAATTGTTTTCCCTCTGCAGCTTTTTTTTTTACTTAACAAAAATAATTTGAATGCATGCTTTTTTCTATTAAATGTAATGAAAGCAAAAGTAATTATTTTGGAGAAATTTTGGTAATATTTTCTATCTATATAGACTCTACAGTGTGTATATATGTGTGTGTGCGTATTTCTGCCATAACGTAAAAAAAGAATCATCTCGGCTAGTGTTGCAGTTACACAATTCTGTTATTTGAAATTATTATTTCCTTACTTTGCATATTTCATAGGGTACTTAAAATACCGTAATTAACAAAATTTCAGAGAAGATGAATTCTCGTTAAGTCTAATTGCTTATCCGTGAGAGAGATAAAATGCGACGTTGTTTGCGTCACAATCAAAATTTGGGATTAACTCAATAATTTACTGTTTCAAGAAATTTTGAAAAACCTTTAGGTTTTCTAGGAACAAAACATAATTCTTATGAAATAAATTCTGAGATGGTAATTTTAGTCTCAGCAACTTTTCTGTTAATATCCAATTCACGAACTTCAAACTTCTACCTAATCCCCACTAAAAAAAAGTGTTTTCTTTTATATTTGATATTCTATTTAAATCGTTTAAGGTATCCGACTACGTTCGGAACCGTGATTTTAAAAAAGCACATAAATGGATTATTTTCATAGTATTTAGTGTCACTTAGATTAGAATACAGGCATAAAATTGTTTTACTGATATTTTGACTAAAACAAATTATATTTAAATATAATATTGTGCCAAAAAATTAACTTAGAATAATCTTTTTTGCAAATGTTCTCCTTTTGTGAAAAACTTATGTATTATAATAATATTTTGCCTGTAAATAGCTCAGACCTCTCTACAGAGACTCAACTAGAATTTTTGAAAATTTCACATTATTTGCAGAGTTATCACCAATTGAAATAATTATTCGCGTTTTTTTCTTAAAATTAATCCCCTCTGTTGTCGTAAAATATGAATAAACCCACTTCTAAGTTACATATTTCAAAAATTCTAGTTTAGCCTCTGAACAGAGGTCTGAAATATATACAGTCAAAATATTATTCTAATAGAAGCATTTTTCACAAAAGGAGAACATTTGGAAAAAAAGATTATTCTAAGTTAATTTTTTGCCAAAATATTGTATTTAAATAAATTTGTTTTGTCAAAATGTCCTTAAAACATGCATATATTCTAATCTAAGTGACACTAAATATCATGAAAATTATTCTTTTAGGCGCGTTTGAAAATCGCGGTTCCGAACGATGGCGGATACGTTAAGGATTTCTTTTTTAGTGAAGCCCAAAACATTTGCTCATGATATCTTTACAATTCATCTATTGCTGCATCTGTCAACTTATTATGGCCTCCTAGATAGTTTTGTCTTCAAGCTTTTTGCCTTTTAATTTTGATTTTAATGCCCTAAGTCCCACCCCCATCCTTTTCTCAACATCATCAACACATTCTAAATTTTCAATGTTGACAAGTTAATAAATCTTAGAGTCTAAAGCTGTATTCTTTGCTTTAGAATCCCATCATTACAAATGTTGTGTATTATGTAAATTCTGAAATACCTTTAAATGATAGTAGATATGAAGTGAATCTTCAACTTCCATTCCCCGACTAATTTCAAAGTAATTTACCGAATACTTCGCACTAAGTGCATTTTCGTTAAAATTACATCATCATTGACTTGATAACATTTCAGTATCAACACGTTTCTTAGTGTCCACGCTAACTGTCGTAACTAAACCATTTAGAGAAGAATGAACGCTTTTTTGCCAGATATCATCGGCACTCACGCGTAAATGGGGGCTACAATTATTAAATGATCTCATCCTTTCATCCATTAAGTGGGTCGATAAATGAGTTCGAATATTACTTGGGGAGTATAAAACACTTGGGTTTCGCTTCAGACTGACCACCTGATCGGGGCATCTGCTCATGCACCTCAGTGCTCAATGGCTACATATACTGAAATGGGCACAGTAGGCTTTGGCCTTCATAGGTTGTTGTGCCTCTGAGTTTGAGTTTAATTTATTATTAAAGGACACTGTTTTGGAGCAGCTAATGCACCAGATATTTTGGCTACCTTTCTGTCGCATTATTTAATGCATGCATGGATTCGTAAAGCCACTTTAATGGAGGTGACAAATTCATATCTCCACAAAATAGTATCGCAAATGCTTCTCATTTTTCAACTGACCTCATAGCACATACTAGTGTTCGCTTCATATAATTTTGTATCTTTTTGATTAACTACAGTTTTCATAAACATAATATTAAGAATAGGTTGGATAGGTCCACAAAAGTTGCGACATATTAACAAATCTGTATCCATACTCTGGATTGGGTGACAACCGAAGTTCATGTGAATACCTTGCTTTTTTACATTTTATACACACTGCATGTTATTTCAAATGACTAGAAAGCAGTGGAATGTCAATTATTATACAAAATCTTCCAAATGAATCTAAAAATGAAATATACTCATAACTAAATTTACCTATTTTTGACTTTGATGCAGAATTATTTATTATAATCATAATAACGGTCATATTTAAAAAGATGTCTCATCCTTTGGTGAATCTTCGCACTTCAGCGGGGGAGAGGTCGCGATAATCATACTGCAATAAAGATTTTCACCTATCAAAGTAATATGGGTTATGTTCTACCTTAAAGAACCCGCAAGGGAAAAATTTCTTAACTTTTCATTTCTAATTTTTCCATCGACTTAGGTTTTGGAATATTTGAAACAGAGTAATTTCATTCATTACCATATATTCCGTCTATATTTTACAATACGTGGAGCGTCGAAGCTACAGTGTTATGAATTTTCTATCAAAATTTACTACTGAATGGAAAAATCACTGCTTTTTCCTTTCTTAAAGGTTTAGGTGTTGGTTTATCAGCGATCTTTTTCCGTTAAAAAGACCTCGTAAAACCATTGCAAAATAGCATAAATGTTAAGAATTCATTAATTTCGAATTTAATTTTGGTAAACTTCCTTGTAAAAGAATTTAACTAATAAACATATGCTACAATTTTTCTTCATGGTCTCATTTTTATAAGAGTTTATTTGATTTTTATCCCTTCGTCCAGCACGAGACGAATAAGTTAGGTAACAGATATCATCTTTGTTCTTTCCTCTGAAAATTCTACAATATGATTTCACTTATTTTCAATCTTCGGTTCGACAATTTAAACCTAGGCAAAGAAAGCATTGCCTTTTAGATTAAAAAACTCCCTTTTCTCAAAATGTTATAAATAGAGCCACAATGAGAAGAAAATGAATTCCTTCTTGGGATGATATATTTTTTCAGTAACTGCTACAAATTCTTGAGGAAACGAAGCGGACTTTAAATCTCTTCAAGAGGACGGTGTGAGATATCTGACTTCTAAAAATTGGGACTACGAACGAGGAAACTGTGCTCACGCACACTCAAATTTCCCTCGGAATAAAAATTAATAAGTCAAAAATGAATTCTGAATGAATTCTGAAGTTAAACTGCTAGGATCATTTTTCAATGTTATTGCAGGAAGCATGGGATAACAGGTAGTCTATTTAACTCTCAAAGACAATTAACTGCTTTTATTAGTTTCGACTTCATCGTAAGTTTCCTATATTTTAAGATGTCATTTGTTTTATGTACTGTGATTAATTTGAAGAGTTTATTAACACTATCTTGAATGTTTATATATTTTGATCCCAAAGATTGATGTAGAATGTTTAAGGCAGCCTCGTAATTTTGATCAATTATTACAAATCCTTCTATTGCTACTTAGCCTGGACCATCGTTACTGAATTTTGGAAAGGTTTTCGTTATTGTGTATAAAAAGTTTAAGAGTATTTCAAAAATTTAGCTGTTGAGTACCCTAACAAAGTATTTAGAAATCGAAAGGAAAGGTAAATGCATAAATTGATATTCAGAAACAGATTGGAGATAATGATTTAACATTTACCCTAAATTATTATCTAAGTTACCAACAAAAACTTTTTTTGTTCCCATTGTCCCTTTTATTCCTACTCCCATCGAAAAAGGTTAATGATATCATTTCTCATGATTCTCGTATACTAACGACACATTAGTCTCATAATACTCCAATTTTTTAGCAGTTATATTTGTACAGATATAATACATGCATACACACGCAGTACATGAGTGTGTATGTATGTTTGTATAGCAATGCTTCTCAAACTTTCATTATTCGCGACCCAATAATAATCATCACTTCCCCTATCATAAAATAATAATGTATTTGTGGCAATAATATTGTACTTTGATGCTAAAGCTACAATATGACCGAAATTAGAAACTGTACAAATTATCTAGATCGTACTAAAATTTGCATATTTGAATTCTAAGAAAAAAAAATTAAGTAAGTTATTTTTAAGTAGGATAAGCACTATGTTTAATTCTAATTTTTTAAATAGAAATACATTGAAAAATAATTTTTAACTAAATTAAATATGTATTTCCTCTATCACACATACTTTTTTCAATCCATTTCAACTCCATCCAGATTTTCTGTCTTGGCTGCCTTTGAAGAGGAAACACAGATCTCAGTTAAATATAGAAAAAAAAAACAGTATAAACTTCTAATACTTAACCCTCATTTCAAAAACGTTTCTTTGTGAGACAAGCCTAAAAGGGGGACTAATAATTAATAAACTTGTTTTTGATTTAGCTTTGATAATTATCAAGTATACTGTGCATTACAAATACATTTATACGTATATTATGTTAGTGTGAATATGTGTATTTCATTTTCTTTCTATATTACTGTGACACTTCCTGGAAAACTGATCCAAGCTTTGGCAAATCAAGCAGTGAAAATGTTTGTGTCGAGGAGGCATAAAGATGAAAGCAGTTTCTTAAAAATGACTTTTAATAATAATCAAGGATAAAATCAATGTGCTCGTCACTGGAGCGATCAAAAACAGTAAGTTGACTAATAAAATCTTAGTTCAAAAAATGAACATTACCAGACACCCGATTCGAACCTTCTTTTTACAGTCTAATATTTAAAACGAATTTAGCATCATAAAAGGGTAATTGAACATATAGTAGCATAGCCAACCAGCCGCTCTCTATTTAAGAACTAAAACATACTTCTTATATTCCTTTCTTTCTCTTTCTTCCCCAAAAAACTAACACGAGCCGAGTTTAAATAGTCGCTCGATTTGCATTTCAGTTTCTTGCAACCACAAATCACGAAACTTGCAAAAAGCTCGGGTTTGAATCGTTTTGCTTACTTCCATAGAGATCATGGAACGGGATTGGATGAACAACACAAGAAGACCATAAACATTCGGATCCGAAAAATAATATTTCGCATGTGTTTCTTTTTCTTTTACATGTCTAACAGTTACAATGTACATTTTGTTTTGCTTCCTTTCAGTAAATTAATAATTCCTAAATAATCTTTTGTTTTTGACTTTCCAATATACTTGCGCCTCCCACACAGATACATTAAAGTTATCATGTCCCTCTAGGGGCGGGCCCCACTGAGAACCACGAAGTGCATACACCCAACTCCTTTTTTTACACGGCAAATATATTCTTTAAAAAACATGTAAAAAATGCATACAACATATGGTAAGTTTGGGGATATGTTCCACAACTTGATATTCACTCTTGTGACAACTGTTCTTTTTATAATTATTTTGGATGTATTGGATAACTACAGAGGAATGCGATTGTGATTGTATAAGGATATAATTTTCAAAGACTTCCAATTTGTTAAACTTAAATTAACTTTTTAATTACGAGCAAAAGCTACTTCCCATAACGTCCTCAAAATATCTTCAGAAAACATTCTACTTACATTTGATTATAAATTGATGACAAATATGTGCTTGTCATCAATACCACACAATTTCTTGTGATGGCAATCGCAGGTATACGAATACAATATATATTTTTTTGAAAACAATTATCAAATCCCCGAGCACCACAAAGTATCAAAAGTGGCTCACAGAAGTAAGTATTAGTCACATACAAAGGAAATAAGGAAACAAATTGAAGTTATGAAGGATTACAAAGGTTTACAGCAAATTCACAGAACTTTTTAAAAGCACTTCTATTGGAAATAAGTTGCTGAAGATTCGGAAGACAATTAATATTAAGTATCTTGAAAGACAATCTTAGGATATTTCGTTCTCTTTCCAACTTTAAACACAGAAGAAGCACAAGTTCTACATTTTCCTTCCCACCAATATCAGAATCACAGGAAGATGACGGAGCTATATAAATTAAATTTGTTCAAGTAGTTTTTAAACAAACAATAACCAGTTAGAAATTGGGTTATTTTGTAAGAAAAACAATGTATTATACTGGCCCAGTAATTGAAAATAAGCGGATACAGCCTGTTTAGCAACTTTTAAATCAATTTTTACTATTTCTACTTTTTTTACAGCGCTAATACCTGTTTGTGTCTAGTCAAGTTGTATGATTTAAATTATCATTTGTTTTTTTTATTTATTTTATAAACATTTACATTTTGATCAAATTGTTCATGTATGGAAACACAGTATAAAATGTACGGTCCAGATCAACAGGATTTATAAATTGATGAATGTATCGGACGTGATTTGAAAATTCAACTTATTGATCTCCGAGGCTTATAATATTATATTCCGAATGCATGTGGAATGAACTATATTGATTAATTTTATTTCTGTTGATTCTATTGCTTGTATCTTATTTGTTTTTCAAGTACAGTAAAACATCGTTCATCCAAACGTTTATTATCCGGAGCGTCAAATATCCGGACCAGTATTTTTTTGTCAACTATATATACTGTATATGAATACGTTTCTGAACAGTGCAATGCTTCAGTTGTTTTGCGGGAGGCTAAAAGTGACGTGAAAACCGAAGGTGAGGGATATTTGGGGAATTTCAGTTGTATGATTTGGTAAACATCTGCGTGAAGTATTAAGTCAGTTGGGGTTTCCAAGTGAGGGGGTGTATAAGTGCACTTTTGTTGAGTTGCTATGGCATCGAATTCAAAACGGAAACGCAACGTCTTGAACATAGAGACAAAACTGTAAGTATTAAACCATCTCGAGAAGGGAGAATGTGGAGCGTCTCTAACATAATTTTATAATGGTGGAAACTCAGCAATTTCTGACATAAAAATGCCGAAAAACCATTTTGAACTTTACGTCAAAATTTGACTCCAAAGATGGCTCGAAGAAAAGGAAAACCATGAAGGAAGCAAACGATGTTGTTTTTGGCCGTGCAATCTAGTTGTGGTTTTCACAAAGGAGCAAATGGACGGATCGCAGGATGGTCCGATTTTGGGTTCTATGTTGTGTGAAAAAGCTCTGAAACTTAACGAGAAATTAGACAGTTCGGCTGATTTCAAAGCTAACACTGGTTGGTGTTAAAGAACTTTGAATCGCGCCACGGGATACTGGAACTGCAGATTGAAGGCGAATCATTGGCTGGCGATAAGAATGCTGCCCACAAGTTTAATGCTGTTTTCGCCAATCCCGAGAGCAAGAACTTAACACGGAACACATTTTCGGACAGACAAGTGACTCAATTTTTACAAAAATGTGTGACATTGAAACTCATGCATTTTTTATAATATAATGTTAAAAATTCAAAATATTTCAAAAATAATTAGTTTTTCCTCTTAGCATGTGAAGAGATAACTAATTTAGCATTATGGTATAGCGAAAAATACAAAACACATTTTATTAAAGAAAAAAAAATGTTTCAACTCGGATAAAAATGATTAGTATGATACAATAAGTGATTCTCTGCAGGACAGTGAAGCCAGATTATATAATATTAAAGTTTGAGTACTTTTATATATGAAAAAATATCCCGAATGGGGTCCCTATTCTTTAACATTAGCTGACGACTGCCTTAAGGAAACATTTTTATAGCATGTGGAAGAAGAAGAAGGTTACTCCATTGACGACGTTTACAACGTAGACGAGACTGAAGTACATTGGAAGGTTCTGCAAGGAAGTCATTGGCTTCAAAACGGGAGTCCACATCACCAGGTTTTAAAGTCAGCATATATAATGTGGTTTTCAATATTCGTATAGTGTCTGCTTTCATATACTGCATGGATCGCAATCGGTTTTCAGTTATCATAACAATCGCGTATCTGAAAGGTGTCCGGTCCCAATTGATTCGGATAAACGATGCTCTACTGTACCAATAATTTTTTTTTATATAGGTTGCCCAAAAGGTTTAATCACGCTTTCAAAAATTAATTAAAATTAAACGTACAAAGATTTTTGCTGACGACATTTATGTACCATAAAGAAAAATAATTTAAGTTTCCGTTTAATGAAAGACAAACTAAACAGCTCAACGTCATGTTTTTAAACATTCTCGTTTCAAAATTGCTTCACAGCAAGAACAACTTCAAGTTGAAGCAAGGTTTATTAAATTTAAATCTAACACATGTGGAGTATAAATAGGATTCCACCCGAATGGAGTTTGGAAGTGAGAAAAAACGATGGAAGGATAGTGGAATTACAATATCGTGACTACCTAGATCTCCAAATATTTATCTACTTGTAATTAATTTTTGAAAATGTAGTCGTGTGTAGTTTTCGGACTACCGGTATAATATTGAATACAGTGAAAATCGTTTAACATGAAATTGAGGGAACTGAAATAATTTTGTGTGTCAAAAGATATTGCAAAAACAAAACAAAAGCAAGAAACGTGTATATTCAACAAAATTAAGTCTATTATAGTACTCTTTATTTACATAGATCTGTATATATGCATGTATCTAACACTAGAAAGCTTTTAATTTAGTATATATGCCTATATTGCCCAAAATCAATCAAATGACTGCATTGTGAAATAATAACTACAATGTGAAGGAAATTGTTTAAAATTTATTTTTAATATTTTTATATATTTTACAGGCATATAATAAGCTATCAGTAAATGTTAATAATAACAAAAAATTACTTCAATTTTGGGAAAAAATGCATTTCTAAAAAAGTTTAAGAAACTGTGTCAATATATACACCATGGTTTTTCTAATTGAAACTAAAAAGCAATCAAAATGACTTCCTTGGTCAATCTAGTGTTAATAAAAATCAATGAAACAAACATATTTTCAAGAACTAAATGAAATTTAATGTACAATTTTCAAGTTTTTTGAAAAATAAAAACATTTATTGGATTTTCCAGAAAATAATCTGTTTTTTTTCTTTTTGTATTGTCTTTTTTAGCATCAAACGGCCAACAAATTGTTCTATGTGTCACCCATTTTATTATTTATCTCACCATTGGAATGTGTGTCTAAATAACTGCGCATACTTTTCATGATGTTCCTCATTTCGGATGATGTGGGAATAGAGGGCCCGCATTATTCATTTCATTTTCGGAATCTGCATGAATGATATTTTTTGAACTTTAAACATCCAAAATGTCTTTGTTTGCCATGATTGGGGCTGTACACATGTTATCATTATCTACTGGAATGGATCCTTCCGATGATACAGTAGGACTGCTGGTGTGTTCTATATATTGTTCATTCCCAAAAATGAATTTTTTGTTAAAAGATTTTCGTTTCGTGTTAAGGGCAAAAATGCGTGTAAATATATAGTTTGCCAGTACCGTTACATTATTTCTTGTTAACCGATATTTCGTCTTAATAGTTTTCGCGTTAAACGTATTTCACTGTATATAAAATATAGCATCAAATTTTATAATTTTTCTTCTCTGAATTATGAATATTTAAATCTATTTCTTTTCTAAGTACGCATTTTTAGCTTATATAAAGATAATAAAGAAATAAATCCTTGAACTTTTATACGATTACAATTTTTTCTTCCCTTTCGATCGTCACGTTTTCAAAAGCAACCTACCAGAGATGAGAAAAAGAACCACAAAAATAAAGTCCATTTAGTGAAGTTTTGGAAAGCATGAAAGTATCAAGAAAATAAATAGCATTTTCCCCTTCCCCCTTGTAATCTCTTTTGACAAGGGATCACTGAGTATTTGGAACATTCGTGGACAATGCATTGCCTAATGGGAGATATCCGAAACAGTTCAAAAGTTGCATCGTCTCATAATCTCTCGCGTTATGATAAAAATTTATTTATAAAAGAAAAAGAATCTTACCTTCAAAAAAGAAAAAAGAAATTGTGGATTCAGTGTTTTTGTGTATTCTTTCATTTTATTGATTGAAACTAAAGCGAAGAATATTTCTAATCTTACGATATTCCATTATCTAAAAGGAATATTTTGTTCTTGTCCTTTTGTTCTTTAATATGTAATGTATTCCTTTTTGATGTATTAATATTTCATTATAATGCCTTATATTGTCTGTAAGTGCAATTATAACTCTGCAAATTTATGTAAAACAATATATATTCGTTTTATATGAATTTTTGATCAACTCTGAAAAGTACTATAACAAAAAAAAACTGGGAAATAAACTATAAACTGTTCATTTAAAATTCCTTTATTAACTTAATTATATCATTTCATCTTAGATTTAGAATTTAATTTATTAATTAATACCAACACTTAAGTAATGATGAATTAACAAAAACATTTTTACGTGTGGATTAATATGCATTTCTTAATAAAATACCGACATTATATGTAGTTGACACAGAAAGCAAATATGCTTACTCCATAAAGGAGATAAATATAAAATATATTTTTCTTTTAATGTAATGAATGTAGCCTTAGATTTTATGTATGCATTTTATGATCATTATATAGTTAATATTTTTTTCAAATTACATGTCTAATCATATTTCGGTATAAAAGTCTTGAAAGTACTTCTTTTTTGTCAGTATTCCACATTGATGTGCTTTTGTGGACTCTCATGTAGGAAATTAAGGTATTCGACTAGGTTGAAAGAGTGATTTTAGGTGTTTGAGATGTTAGAACCATTAGAAAAAAAGCACAAATATTGAAGAAATAATAATAATTATATATATATATATATATATATATCATATATATATATATATGTATATAAGACTAGAGAGTTTTGAAAGTTGTTTTTATAACATTTACTTCATCTAAATTATAAGAATATTTGCTTTTAATATGATTTTTGAAAAATGAAATTATCACGATAATTTGTACAGGGAAACAGGATATATCTTCAAAGCAATCCAATCAAACTCAATGACATTTATAATATATATGTTATGAGGCTTTAGAATGTAGCAAACTGCAGGTTTTAAGATAGTTATATTTAATCACATTTTACAGCTATTTTTTTAGTTTATAGCATGCAGTAATTTTGACGAAAAATCATTAATACCAAATTTAAAATGCTTATAAATTATTTATTTCTTAAGATATGTTTTAAATTTGGGGGTTTGCGACACTTCAGATGGATCAAGAATTATATCAATGTCCAATGGATTTTTACACATCGGTTTTTTCTTAACTTTAAAAATATTCCTAAAATTTCATAAAATTTTTTGTTTTCAAAACTAAAGGGTGATATATGTTTTTTATTTAATAATTATGACTTTTTAAGCTTATTTATGTTCTTTAAAGCAATTAAAATCTTCTGAAAACAATTTTAGAAAAATTGTTCTCCCAACCTAGTTGGATGACTTAATTGTCTCGTATTGTGAAATATTTAGTTCTATTTTTAACTTTGTTTACTTTGAACTAATTGTGAAATGACTGTTTAAATCATGCAGTAGTTATAAATATTGTGTAGGTCGAAAAAAATTATCTTCTATATTATTATATTTTGCTATAATTCCCTAATTCATGCAGCTGTAACTTATCTAATTGCTTACATTATTTGTTGATAAAGAATCGTTTGTTGTAAAAATTGTATTGTTCAAGTTGATATCTCTTGTATTTATTCTAAAAACATATTTTTTATTTGGCAATAAAGAAGAATTACTCACGCACACACACAAAGCGTAATAAAGACTGGTTGAACTTAAAACCTATTTCGGTTGTGTATATTTTCAAGATATTATTATTTATGTAGAGATATTTTTGATCATTTGAGTGACTACAAAAATAAACGGTGTCTATCGAATAAACTTCGACTGTTATTCAGCAAAATTTATACTTACAAGTTGAATTCTATTATGTTAATTGTACTCCATATCTCTGAAAAACTTAAGATTGCTTTTTGAAACACTATAGCTCTAATGTATATATATATATATATATATCATTTTTAATATCATTCAATGTAACCCAACGGTTTAATATTTGATAGGATCTTAGAATTATGTTTTAAATACATACCTTCAATAAAGATGAAAATAATAATTACAACTAATGGAAACAAATTAATTTTCTTTGATTCCTGAATAAATAATTTGAGGAACCTATATATTTTAAATTTCCATTCATATTTAATTTGTCCTTTTTTTAATGCCATATAATATGAGTAATGATTGAGGAAAAAATGTGCCTGCATTAAAAATGGAATTCAAACAGAATTCAGAATTAAACTTCATGAATTATACATGCCTTAGACTTAATGAATTCTACAATAACTCATCTTATGGAGTTTTAGGAAGGTTAATATTTTTCCATAATGAACGAAAGCTGTTTTGACTTCACTCAGAAGGAAAATATTTTTTTCAAATTTTTTATTTGGCTTTTGCAACATGCGTACCCCGTAGAATAAATTACTACATTTTGAAGCAAGACAGTAGAAAGCTAATACTTTCTTCCTCTTTTTTTCTGTTTTCATGATTGGAGATCATTGTTATTTCCTATCATTACTTTTGCGTTTCATTTTCGTGATTGCCAACTTAACTGTTATAAATATTTTAATTCCAATTGTCAGTTTAAATGCACAGAGATAGATTGCAAAATGTCCATAATTATTTGCTTGGCGAACTGAGGCAAAAATATTTAATATATGTATGTATTTTTTGAGATGTGGAATATACAGTGTGTCACAAAAGTGTTCGTACACTTGCAATTTCTTATAAAATTTAATGTTATCGACTAATAAAATTAATATATTGCAATTGTAATTTTCTATGATATCTGCAACTTGTTCTTAATGAAATGGCATAATTATTTTTTTTAAAATAGTATAACTATTTTTTTTTAAATTATTTATCAAAAAGCTACTAAAAATTACATCACAAAAGTATTGGCACACTTAACAAAAATCTCAACTTAGCTTTAAATATTGTATTTCTTTCTTAATTGAGTACTTAGTAGGATATCTTTTAGTGTCCATAACAACTTTTGAACTTCTTGGTATATATTTAATCTGTTTTTTCTTTAAATGTCTCCATCAATTTTCCTCCATTCTTCTGTGATTATTGTTTTTACTTCACATTTTGTGTATATTTGTCCCCTTTTCCTTTTTCTACAACAGAATTTCACCAAATATGTTCTGTTGGGCTAAATAAAGTGATTGAGGAGGTGTTTGCATAATTTAGAGACAGAGACCTCAGAGGCGTACATTGAGAGAAGTGCGCTTGGCGTCATTACCCTGTTAAAAAATGAAGTCGTTTCCAATATCCAAATTTGGGGCAGATAATTTCAATTTTCTCTTTAAAATATTTAAATAGAGCTCATGATTCACAATATAAACAAAACAAACCAAATTTCCTTATTCTGTGGCTGATTTACACCCCCAAGCAAGAACACTTCTACCTTCATTTTGTATTGATCCAACTAGATTCTTCAGAATTGACAGCAAATTGATTGGGATGGCAGACAATTCAACATTTTTTATTCCGATGGGTCAATAATAGCTTGTAAATGAAAAAATAAGGAGTTTAATCCAATGAATTTATGTGGAACAAGAACTCCTTTACTTTTATGCTTCAGTATGGAAGTGAAGGTGTTCTTGCGTGGGGGTGTAAATTGGCCTCATAATTTGGTAATTTGGTATTTTTTCATGATGTTATGAATCATGGGCTCTATTTAATTATTTTAAAGATAATTTTTTTTAAATTATCCGCCCGAAATTTTGATATTGAAGACTACTTAATTTTTTAACAGGGTAATGACGCCAAGTGCACTGCTCTCATTGTACTCCACTGGTGTCTCTATAAATGTCCCCACATTATGAAAACACCTCCTCAATCACTTTATTTAGCCCAGTAGTACATATTTGGTGAGATTCTGATGTAAAAAAAAAGAAAATGTGACAAATAAACGCAAAATGTGAAGTAAAAACAATAATCACAGAAGAATGGAGGAAAATCGATTCCGAAATTACAAATAACTTATTAAATCTATACCAAGACGCTTAAAAAATTTTGTGGATACTGAAAGATAATTTACTAAGTACTACATTAAGAAAACAATACAATATTTAAAGCTAAGTTGAGATTTTTGTTAAGTGTAACAAGACTTTTGTGGAGTAATTTTTAGTAGCGTTTTGATAATTATTTTTTTAAAAAAATAGCTGTACTATTTTTTCAAAAAATAATTATGTCATTTCATTAAGAGCAAAATGCAGACATCATAAAAAATTGCAATTACAATACATTAATTTTTATTATTCGAAAACATTAAATATTAGAATAAATTGCAAGTGTGCGGACACTTTTGTGGCCCACTGTATATTAGTATTCCGGTAAATTTATTACAAAAAAGAAAGAAAATGAAAGATATATTTTAACTTAATTTCAAGATAAAAAAAGCAATAAAATAATATAAAAACTTTGTAAAATTGTAGCATTTTTACTGAGTTTTGAGTGTTTTCTTCATTAATAAATAGTTGCAAGAAAACTAAATATTGAAAGCATTTAAGTAGAGATGCAAATTAAATGCAACTTAATATTTTCAAAAATAAGCTTCATGTATTTTATCTATAAAATATGTAGCTAAATATTAATTTTAAATACAGTTAACGATGTAATTTTATATTATAATAATATTAACATGTTTTCTCTTTTCTTTATTACAAATGTATACATTTCAATTAGTTTCCTTGCTACATATTTTTAAAAGAATAATAAATCCAAATTTTTTAACTATATGAAATTAAAATTAAAACATGAATATCTTGCAAAATAGTCGATAAATAATATAGTTTAGAATTTCAGATTGTATAATAAGAGGTTCATTCGGAAAATAAGGACCGTTTAGATAATCAAAATAAAAAATCAACAATTATGTTGCATTCCTTGAAGTATGCTTCCCTTCCCTTCATAATTTTTCCTACAATTAAATAAATGTTGTATTTATTCACGAGCTTTAAAACTCTCAAGTAGTACTCTTCTGTTACAAATGGGTTAAGCCAGGTGATCACTGCGTACTCCAACTTTTCCTCACTTCCAAAACGTTTACCGCTCAGAAATTCTTGCCATTTTTTCCCTCAGATTAGAGAAAAGATGGCAATCGCTAAAAGCAAGTTCAGGAATAGAGGTAATTTGTTTGAAAGCAGTGAACACATCTCTTAATGAACTGGTGGCCGAATAATATAAACTGGGAAATTTGAAGCTATTTGACAAATGTGTGACAAATGCTTAAATGTAGGAATTACGTTTATACATATAAATAAAAACAAAAGATGATTTTTTTTTCCAAAACGTATTGTGCGTTTTTCATTTTATATTAATAAACAATCTTTATTTTCTGGAGGAATCTCGTATATTTTTCAGATATGTATTAAGTTCTTCAATTCGAATCTAAAATTTATATTATCTTTGTTATTTTTTTTGAAATCTAATTTCAAAATCATCCTTCAAAAAGTAATACTCTTTACGATATCCGACTACTAGCGACAACTGTTTTTTTAAAAAAGGGAGATATGGGAATTTTTTTGTGATTTTTAGATTTATTTAGTATATTTTAAGGAAACAATCCTAAAATTGAAAAAAAAAGAAAATAAATATTATTATTAAGAAGGGAAAAAAACTAATAACAATGTACAAAAAATTATGTAAACGGGGCTCGCTCTGTACAAAAATGTTATGAACAAATTCTCCATTTTTCAATTTTGATGTTTATTTGTTAATCATGTTTGAAATGACCTTCAAGATAAGAGGTATTTAAATTTTTGCAAAAACTAGACCACTTTATCTTAGTGGTTATATGAAATTGCTTAAAATAACAGTGACTGTAAATTTTGAAATGCAACATATATTTATAAATCTGATTGTCAAAACACTTCTACACTTATACAGAACATACACAAAAAAATTCAGCAAATTATTTAAAAAATTTTTGAGCAATCGCTGTCCCCGTTAGAGCTTTTTGAAAAAAACACATTTTGAGTAAAACGCATTTTAATGTTTGACATCTTGTGTAAGGCTATCGCAACCACTTTTACTAAAACATCTGTAGTTTTTGTTTTAGTGAATAGAAAAAAAAAAAAAAGCTTGGTATTTTTATCAAGCAAATAATATGACCTATGAAATAAAATCATAGAACAATTTGCCAATTTTTGAAAAAAAATCATGATTTTAGGGTAATGGGATATGTCAAATAAAAAACATCTTAGTAAATATCATGTGTGGCATTCTTCTCTGTTGTTCTAATGCAACTGTTTTAAAACTGACTCCTTTAGCAGTGATTATAGCATACCAAAATTGTAGAATAACTATTGAATTACATAAATGTAATTTATATATTTAATAATTATAAAAATAGTCTCCCTTATGTTTTTATACTATTTAATATTATTTACTTTCAAAAGGATAATAATAAATATTGAGTATCAGTTATCTGTGTGGGAAACACATTTATGAAAAGGATAAGTACAGTTTTGAACTTTTAACAAAATAAATGTTTGTATGTATATATATATATATATATATATATATATATATATATATATATATATATATATATATATATATATATATATATATATATATATATTTTTAAAAGAAATTTCTTCACTCAGAACTGAAATGTGTCCAAGAAAAGTAAGTAAATAGTATAAGGTAGTTAGTATTTAGGAGTGGAGATGTTTCCCTTTAATAATTGACGAAGATAGTTCGGGTTGTTGTTCATTATTAGAATTGGCACTTACTCAAACGAAAGCGTAAAAAATAATCTTAATGGGATTAGTAAAGGTTCGAGGTTGCAGCTCTTCCAGTAATGATGTAAGGTTAATGAAATTTACATTTCTAATATATTGCATGGAAGATACATATTTTTTTCACTTTTATGTACTGATATTGGAAGGTGTGGTATTAACAGCTTAAAAATATGTTAAATGACTCTCAAGAGAGATATTAGATATAGTTTACTTAGAGTAAATTACGAAATTTAGCTTAATGAGTAACTTCCATTGTAAAATTATTTTTGGAATAATTTGTAAATTTACTACACATTACGTAAATTTTAAGCATACGCTAAAATGGAAAGTGTAGTTTTAAAAGATTAATTAGTTATCTGAATGAATTAAAATAAAAGGGCATATATATATGTATATGAATATATATATATGTATGTATATAAATATAAGTGTATATATATATATATATATATATATATATATATTTATATATATATACACACATTTATATATGCATGTATATACATATATATATATATATATATATATATATATATATATATATATATATATATATATATATATATATATGTGTGTGTGTGTGTGTGGCTGTGTGTGTGTGTGTAAAAGATTATTTTTGTAGGAAAAACGAACAATTGAAAAATTGTGTGTATGCGTGTGTGAGTACCATTCTTTAATTTGAAGTATTGATTGGATGCTCTAGGGTGAGATTTTGATGATTTATGCAATGTGTGTTGATGTTTTCAAGTATTTCATTTGGGAATATACTGGGTTCTAAATTTGAACTTTTGGGTTTTAGATATTTGTTTTCTTCTATTCGACTATTTTTAAGATTGGTACGTCATCTTTGGTTTTTAATGGTTCAGTTATAACACGCACTTAGTCGTTTTAGAATTTTAACAGTTTTTATGTTATAATATCTTTCAGAATGCGATGGCGAATAGCTTAATTTTTTTAGGTATTAACTTTTTAAATTTAAAAAAAAATCATTTTTGAGAATTTGGATATTTCTAGATTAACCTGCAATAAGGGAAAGGCTGGCCCCCACAAACTAGTTGAACCCCAATTATTGGTCTTAAGTCCGAGGTTGCACTTGGATACTTAATAAATTTTGATTTTGTTTGAAAAGGTTGGAATTTTTTAATTTTTATATACCAAATGATATTTTGAAGTACGATTTTGTATTCTTCGATTCATATAATGTCAATTTTTGCTTAATCGTGGAATTGTGATAGATTTATATATATCTAAATATTTATTTATAAACCAAAATATATAAATACACAAATAGTTAGAACCTAAGATAACTATACTAAATAGGAAGAAAAAGGCACAGTAGTACAATAACAAACTCCTGGCCTTAGGAACCAAGATTGCAGGTTTAAACAAGTTTTATGGCTATTAAACCTTCACCTGTAGTTTGTCATACTATGTACCAAGCGGAAAGGAAAGAATAACATTTGGAGGCATTTAAACATTATAATAATATCACTAAATTAATGAAATATAATTATAAAATTATAGCCTACTAGTATTCACATTATAGATTTAAATTCGATGCAAAACCTAGATATTAAGACTTACTTCGGGAGTGTATCAACTGGTTATGTTTTCCGCCAAATACAAGAGAGGGAAAACATTTCCACATAAAGTTAAATTAAGATGGAATAATATAAAGTTTATATAAAATTTTTTTATGTACTTTTAAAAAATCATAAATATATATTGATATAAATATTAGTGTAAAATATAAATGAACCCAAGGAATATTTAAATATTATTGAATTATTAAACATGTGGCGCCATCTATTTAATAATTGTATCATTAGTTAAAAAAACATAATGTCAATAAGTTATTATTAGAAATTGCATATCATTAATAATATATATGTATATATATATATATATATATATTTATACATATTACTCTAACTCTGTTATTAATTTTTGTTTCTATTCTTTTTATACTTTTGTCAAGTGCTACATTTCAGACATACACATGCTTTGAATCTACATTATGGTCCACAATCTGGCAATAACTTATTTATTGCACTCAGATTTAGCGCGGGCTCTGCATTTTCAAGTGTAATTTTTAGGTAAGTGACCTCTAGCTTGTAATAAATTTAGATATTCCTATCCATTACTTTCAATAGGTTTTTCTCAGTATTATTTACATAAAGGGAGAAGGTTGGCTGGCCAAAAAACATGTTTAACCCCACTTTTATATATATTTTTTTTATATATTAGATGTCCTAGGTCAGCAATGTTTATAATACTGCAGCATCCATTTTGTAATTTTTAATCTAGTGTCTTTCATTGTATTATCTCTTTACTGTCTATGTGTTTTTTTTTTTTCGAATGTGATTGATGAATATTTGAATCTTGTTTGTAGAGAATCATACTATATAAATATATATATATATATATCTTTTTGAAGTTTTGCAATTTATTCCTCATAGAACTGAGAATATACAGTTAACACGCTTGTTACACAGTACACAATGTTCGTACACTTGAAATTTCCAATAAAATTTAATATTTTCGACAAAAAAATTAATACATCGGAATTGTAATTCTTTACGGTATCTCCAACTTGTGCTCTGGAGGTGTTTTTAGTAGGGGTGTAAATCAACTTCAGGATTAGGTAGTTTAGTATTTTTTATTGTATTGTGAATGATGAACTCCACTTAAATATTTTAAAGAATGATTTTAAATCATTCAATCAAAATTTTGATATTGAAAACGAGTTCATTTTGAAACATGATATTGACATCACGGGTACTGATTTTAATGTGATTCGCTGGTGTCTCTATAATTATCCCGAAATTCTGAAAACACTTCCTAAATCGCCTTTTTAAGCCTAGTAGGACATATTTCGTGAGAATTTGATTAAAACAGAAAACATGACATACACAAACAAAATGGGAAGTTAAAAATATAATCTCATAAGAAGGGATGAGAGCTAAAGATAACAGAAGCTAAGAACATATTAGCGTTAAATGACGCTATTAAAACTTTTAAAAGTTATTCAGGAAGCTAAAGATAACATACGAGTATTATGTACTAACTTAAGAAACAGGTACACATTTAAAGCTATTTCGAGGTTTTCTTAAGTGTACGAATACTTTTGTGGCATAAATTTTAGTAGTTTTTTATTATTAATTTTTCAAAATAATTTTGTAAAAAATAGTTAACTATGTGTTAAAAATTGATTTTGTTATTCCTAGAAGTTGCGAATATGATAAAAATTTGCAAATCGGATATATTTTTTTATTCGTGGAAAATATTAAACTTTATATTAAATTGTAAGTGTACGAACACTTTTGTAAAATCGTTAAGTAAAATCGTCCAAATACTAATAAACATAAAACAAATTTTAAAGTACGAAACCAAGTGTTTGCATTATCAAAGAAGTATTGAGAATAATTAATGCTAGAAACAACCGTAAATTTTCATAAAAAAAGTTTGAGATCACCTGCTGCGTCTCAAAGTTTGCAGATGTTTTTAAATTTCCTCGTTGGAAATCGTCTGCAACATTTTTTAAGCAATTGTAGACTGTCTCGCATGTTTTTCTTCAAAATGGTCAGGGTTATAATACATTAGAAAGAACGTACGATAGAAGATTAAAGAAAATAAGAAGATTCCTGTAGAGGCTGTGGTTGACTTGATAGACAATGGGCTTAATTCGTGACGGTTACATGACAAAGACAAACACGAGTTCTCCTTTGAAATCAAAACAGATATTAAAATAATTGTATTTGTTGTTCTATTTGTAAAACCTAGATACAATTTCAAACTTCATATTTGAGTAAAGAGTTTAAAATTTTATTAAAAAAAATTCTTCACAAAGATTTTGAAATTTTACAAAAAAAATCTTATTTAACAGTCAAACCTCTGTATTGCGAATATTTATTTCTATATGGCGAATTTTTCTACATTGCATACTTTTTCTTGGAAACATAAACATTTCACGATTTTCTTCGTAAAATAACCTCTCTATAGCGAAATGCATTTTCTACATAACGATTTTTTTTTTCTTTTGCGATTCAATTTTTGTTCTCCCTTTTTTTTAAAGGTATTTCTGAAAAAATTCAGTTTATTCTCCCTTTAACACATTTTATATTGGTCAGAAATATTTTTCCTAACTCGCCTAGAGCAATCATGTTCTGGAAGTTTTTAATCCAAGTAGTGTAACCTTTAAACCCCATTGTCTAGTTCACTAGAAATATATCCGATATCCTCTTTCAACCTCAGTGGAGTTGTACCGTGTTCCCGTGTTTTAACTATATAATATTGTATCTTTAATGTTACTTGTATGCTTTAAATTATAAAATGTTCATAAAATGCATTAATTTTAGTATAAAATTATTTTTTTAATATTGAAAATAAAGTAAATTCTTCGACAGTCTTTTTCTTGCTTTCCTTGTAGTTTTTCTTTCTTTCTTTCTTTTTTGATGGATAAGATATATAAAATAAACATATATTAATTTTTACAAAAAAGTGTGAATAATTAGTTTTTTAATATATATAGTGTTTATGAATTTAAAATTTGTTTTATGGGGTTTATAAAGTATATCAAAAGATGAACCTCTATATAACGAGATTTCCATTTAACGAACTTTTTCCGGGATTTAGTGACTTCGTTATATAGAGGTCTGACTGTACTTAAAAATAAACTGCATTTTGTGTACCCAAGTGCGTTATTACTGGTAAAAAATATGTAAGTTTTAAGGAAAGTTTCTACAAAGAGCAAAATTTGGCAACAACGAAGCGCATGAGCTGATTAGCTGAAAACATAAACACATGATTGTTCTTATCGTGTGATTCTGACGTCACAAGAGCATTTGAACAGGTTGGTTGGAAACACATGTTTGTCATTATCATGTGACTATGACGTTACAAGATATTTACGTTTGGAACCAGAATGTTGAAAAAGCTTAGAGTTGAATAATTTTTAGAAATTTAATTTCAGTTAAAATTAGAATATACATATGAAATTGTCTCTCGAATATTTTTACAGTAAAAAATTATTTAACTGTAATCTTTTGGCAAACTGTTTTGAAAGAAAAAGGCACGCTTTCTAGACATGCTCCATTCATTAAAAGTACTTCTATAATAATATTATTCTGTCAGTGTATATCTAGGATTTCTACACCGGTGTTGAACAGTTTTTTTTTTCAATAACTCATATTATTTTCAGAGTTACAAACAATTGAAAGAATAAAGGGCGTTCTTTTGTTAAAATTTCTTTACAAATATGAATAAATCAATTTCTGAATTACATATTTAAAAAAAATAGCTCAAACCCGGTATAGAAGTCTTAGCGAAATGCAGGCGATATATCATTATTATGGAAACATTTTCGTAAAAGGATAATATTTTGAAAATATATCATTCTATCCTTATTTTTCACCAAAGCATTGCAGTTAAAATCGTTTTTTAAAGTAATACTATTCTTAAAATAATTTTATTTACATAATCTTATTTAACTGACACAAAGTAGTCGGTCACCTTAATTTATTATAAACATTTATATTACTAAACTTAATGGTGTTGTAGCTTAGCAAATAGTACGTGCATGTGAGATGTGTATGAGCACAATTTCGTTAAATTTCATATTATATTTACCTAGGTCTTCTAAATACCTTTTAACTGAAAGAGCAAGATATATATGGGAGAAATGAATTCATCAATTCAATATATTCAACAATTTATATCGACTATTTTCCTGAAACGAACGTTTGATAAATCTAAGCTATTCTAATGAAAATGTAAATGACGCATATACCCAATACACTGAAATGAATTCTCTGAGTTGGCACTAACGAGCCACATTTCTCATAGTCTTAGTAATAGAAATCAAGACCGAATGGACCACGTCTTACCCGAATCTGAATAGCTGGACGTAGGTGGTACTCTGAGTTGGATATAAGCACATCTCATTACCTTATGTCCGTGGGATTCGAAATACTGAGCTCAAGGACAGTGGCGCCTATCAGGCTATAGAGAAACTAACATGAATTGTTGGGAGAACGTGTCGTATTCTCTAGATTTACTAAATTTCGTCCCTGGTTAGAGTCAGTCTCATTATTAATAAGTGTATTATATACAAAAGCCTTAATGATTATAACAAGTGGATCGTAATTTCTTAGGTTTAATGAATAATTTTTTTGGTAGAACTGAAGTCTAATTGGTTTCCTTTTTTATTTAGATTACGAGGCACGATTTAAATAAAAATCTGATTTAATGATTTTTACAGATTGCTCACTTATAACCTATTTTTATTTAGCATGTAAAAATGAATACTTGTTCAAAAGGCTACATTTATTTAAAAAAAATTAAAAAATCATGAAAAGACTTTAAAATACTACTCCCCGTACAAGAATTGACGTGCGTATGGGAAATTTTATTTACACGTGCATCGAACTAAATAATTATTTACGTGGCAGTTTTTTATGTCAAGAAATCTGGTTTATTGAACATCTTGAGACACACAAACATATATGGACGAAACAACAAAGAAATACAGATGAACACCAGCTGTAGCAGGCTCGTAAGAAAGAGTCCAGCAGAAAGAGTCCGACTTTCCAGAAACCCCGGTATGTATTGCCGTATAAAGAAATATTTACTATAATTAACCGTAGCTTGGTTGTTATAGCACTGGACTGAAAATTTGTTGAACGATGGTTCGAAACCCAGCGAGTGCGCTTCGTCCAAAGGCTGGATTTTCAATTTGATAATACTATTTAGTATTTCATTAAAACATATTTGATTTTAGAACTTTCGTTACTATTCGAGCCAGTCTCGTATGTTTGATAATTAGATGCAGCGTGTGCTTGTGCCTAATTAATCCTCGAATATTCTTCTAGGTATATAAAAGCTGGATTCCTCCAGTCGAGGACAGTTTTCTGTTCTAATAAAACGTGTTAAGATTAATCGTGCGATTATTTCAATCTTCGTGACAATATACTTAGCAGGAAATGAAAATTCAGATCACCAGATATATGTGTGCTGGATAGATGCAGTTCAAAAGATTCCCGTTAGGCGGGTAGCTAGTTATTATTCAAGCGGGTGTACTAATGGCCAGGACCATTACAAATTAAAAACATGTTCAAGATTAAATTACTTAGAATTATTAGACACACACGTACATACATATGTGTACGTGTACTACAAAATATTGGAAATATATTTAAAAATTTTTACTTGAGATTATCCTTCGTAGAAGAAAGTATGAAAGATTGAACATTGGTACTTGTTATTAAGGTATCTTACAATTTATTGAAATCACTCTTTTTGATAATGTCTTCCGCATTTAATAAAATATTGCGTTCATTACTCCAGGTTATAGGTTTCAAAATGACACTATTAAATGAAAATAAATAATAGAGTATAAAAGAGGTTACAGCTTCAATTGAGGTAAATTTAGGGAAAATGCATAGCTTTTAATTTAAGTTACAACATACTTTTCAAGATAATTTTTCAATAAA
This sequence comes from Trichonephila clavipes, assembly GCA_019973935.1. Lineage (NCBI taxonomy): Eukaryota > Metazoa > Arthropoda > Arachnida > Araneae > Nephilidae > Trichonephila > Trichonephila clavipes. The sequence goes on along the minus strand of BMAU01014390.1, from coordinate 5,617 downwards.
TATTGAAATCTCTTTTAAAGTAAGTGGGTATTTAATGAAACGTGTATTATGACGTATTCCAGCATATTTCTGCATTTTCAAAAAATCCGAATTTGACAAAATACTTTTGTGCGAATTCAGCATTGCGTTCTGAAATCACTTAATTCGTAAAAAAAAACAGTTTATATTCCCACATTTATAACGTAAAGTGATATTTTAATTCCATCACTGTAATGAAACACTTAAAAAGCAGTTTTGAAACGATAGTTAATTTTTGTTCGTTAAAACTAATACCATGATACGGACTCAGTAGCCTTTCAGCCGACCACCTCCCACCATCAGGCACATTTGCAGTGATACCAGGTGCACTCGCATTGCGTTCTCACTAAATAGAATGGAATTCGTTTTTCGTTATGAGTTCACTTCGTAGTTAACCCCCATTGAAGGAATATATGTGTAAGGACACGCAGAGGAAAATTGTGAGGTACTCACATGACAGTCATCTGTAATACTGTCTAACAGCCAGGAGTTATAGTATGAAGTGTCATTTCCATATAACCAGACCCCTTTGGTAGTCATATTAGAGAGCCTTACAACATGACGCTGATGTTATTCTGAACATGTCATGTTCCCTTTCCTTTCACGAATCTCTAAATTACTTTTAACAGAAAAATGGCCAGTCCACTTACTGTGCAACTTTTTAATTTTTATTTCCATGTCTTTACAATACTTCCTTAACCATCCTGGTCACCAGATCTCTCCCCACAAAGTACATTTGAGCTCTGATGAGCAAGTATCCTCTTCAGAGAGACCATGTTCCTTAAAATATTCCTGAATCTCACTAATTGGCACATGCATGATAATCAGACCCGTAAGAGGTCATCCTCCAATTCTAAGAGTCAATGCTCTGTTAGAAAATAAATTAAATCAGTGTTAGAGGAGGGAAAGCGCACTATTTATTTTTTCCTTATTTTGAGTTTATTTAATTGTTTAGTTGTACTTATATATATATATATATATATATATATATATATATATATATATATATATATATATATATATATATATATATATATATATATATGTCACAAAACATGTTTAACCCCGTTTCACTGGCACCAGTGATAATAATTTTTTCTACTCTAGCTAAATTTCTTTATTGGGTTGACATAGTTCCATGTTCTTCGTTCTTTCTATTCGATCTTAAGATGTTTTAGGATTTAATAGTCTTCTTTTTTATTTATTTACTACTATATATATATATATATATATTTCTAAATAAAACAATACATTCTTATGATATTGTTAGCGTTTGTTTTATAAATATGTTTATCACACCTGTAGATGTTCTTATGCGGACGAATTTTGGTGTGTTTACTCTGTAGCTTATATAAGTGTAAGTATTTCTCATTGTGTGTGTGAATATATATCCCTACTAACATTTCTTTCATTATCATTAATACTGTATAAGATATTACGTTAAATCCCATGAAAAGTGTATATCAGCTTTAATGAATATGCTTATTTTTCTCCCAATGGAGCTGAGGATTGGTATTTACCATTGTGGACCTAATATATTCCCCAGGAGCTGGTACAGCTTTTGTGCGGCACCATATACATGAAACACTAATCGCTGCAATTTAATTTTAATGTCCAGTTTCCTCACTAGAGGGAGGTACCTGAAATATGATGATGCGAAACGGTACTGGAATTTAAATTTTACCGAAAACACCCAATTTTAACAGACAGACTAGCGATCTTTTACATGCCACATAATCAAACAAGATGGACGCTGTCGATTTTCTCCGTCATGGAGATCCACCGACTTGGGCCGGCGTTGAACTTGCAACCTTGGTTGTGCAATGATAGTGACAAATACCTATGCCACCCAGCCGGCATAATAAATATGCTTATTGTTATACGTATAAGAAATTTCTTATTATTTTTAATGCAAAATAATTCCACATGACATTTATTTCATCAATGAATTTTTAAAAAATTTTAAAGCCCAGCAATAAACTTTTGCATTTTGAATTAATTTCAGCCATATTTGGAAAATAAATATTCATTTCTTAACCGTTGTATGAAATTAATAAAATCACGCATTTAACAAATGACGATCAACTAATCAGGTACCTAATAACGTAAATAAGTATGAAAAGAATATTTGTTTTTCAGTAATGGGGTTGCGTATTGGTATTTCTACATTCGCAGACCTAGTTCATTACCCAGGATCTGGTATCACTTTTTATTGCGGCCCAAATTAGGCGATACCAATTACCGCAAACCATTTTGACGCCCAGTTTCTTCCCCAGAGATGCATCTGAGCACTGCCGATGCAAAATTTGGTATAGAATATAGTTTATGATTAACTTTATTAAACTATAAACTCTATATTAAACTATATATTTATATAGTTTATGATTGATTTATTAAAATCATAAACTGGAATAGAATACACTTTATGATTTTTAACTCTAAGCTTCACTACGAATTTTATTTGATGTCAGTTATATGAAATTTTAATTCCCTACTCCTAAATTGTGTATAATTGAATTAAGTATAATGGCAGCAAATGGAAAATTTAAGAGATTTCTGTTCTAATATTATGGTTACCTTTCGATATTAATTATGTCTACTTTAAAATAATAAGAATTTATGTTTAAATAAATTATTATTGTTGTTACTGAAGAAAAGGTTTATCGTGAATCTTTGAATTAGCAATTAATTTACAGAATTTTTTTTTCTAATATGCATAATTCATTGTTTCACATCAAACTGGTATTTTTATTAAGTTAATATACTTCTTTTATACTTATATTAAAAAAACATGGTTTTGAATAATGTATTTAAATAAGTTGATTAAAGCTGAGTATTCATAATCATCATTGCGATATTAATGTCTTAGTTAAATAAAATCAACGGTGTAAAAAGAAATAAAAATCATTTTACAAATGAACAATTTGCTTCATAAAGTCTTTCATTTTCTTAAAATAATTAGTCAAATATATTTTCTTCTAACTCCTATTGTGTTTTTATAAAAACGAGATAATTAAAAGTAGTTTTTCATTCGTCTTTAGCATAAACGTTGACTTATCTGTTTCATTGCTCAATTCACCAAGTTTAATCTCGTTAAAGTACGCTGTTGTGCACAAGCTTTTTTTTTCGCTTGAATTTTTTTCTTGAAGTTTCTATTTAGTGAAATTAATTTCTCCTTCTCAGGAGAGGAAATCCTGGCACTTAAGCGATTTCCATCACTTAGCAAAGCATGATTTTTTTTTTTTATAAATTTACTTTTCACGGAATTTTTTCCTCAACTCATTTAAGATTTTTTTATTTATAATTTTTTATAAAGAAATGTGGGCATTTTTTAAGGGAAGGCTAAATCTTTGTCTACACAATGGACACTAATAAATGAAATTTTGTTTACTGAAGTAAAAGATTGAATAATACAAGTAATTTATGTTGTCTATAAATTCTAAAGATAATTTTTTATTTTGAAAATTAGAGTATGTACGTTATTTAACTCTGAAAAAATAACAAGCTAAAGAAAGCCTTTTTAAGCCTTCTGTTCAAAATGTTTAATATAGTTGTAGTGGGTTCTCAACTCGTTTCCAAATAACCTCTAGGGAAATCTATTTTATGGATTTTTTGATTGATTTGAGAACTTCACCTTGTGAAGGAACCGTGATATATGCAGATTATGTTTGAAATATAAAGTAATTTGAAGTAAGATGCTAGCGGATGCTGATATTGTAAATGTTAGTGTGGGTGTTGAGATTTAATTGCAAGAAATGATGATAAGATTGTATTTTTATAGAAATGATGCTGTGACTTCCTTTATAAGAAAGGGGTTTGTGGCTATAAATGTAAAGATTGGCTTTATATACATGTTATTGGGAAATTGAACTAATATTTGTATACCAGCGTCTGACTGCTGTTTGGTCTGTCTTATGCTATATTTGGAATCTGATTGGCTGTAATTCACAAGTTTTTTTAATTTACAATTAAGTTAATTTATTATTATTCATTATAATTTAATGTTTATTTAATTATCAGTGGTTATTCCCATTAAGATGTTAGTATATTAAGATTTAAAATTGAAGAAAATATAGTGGATTTTTCAATGTATTTTGATTTGTTGTCTTATTATACATATATGAACTCATGTTTATTTAATAAAATTCACGACAAAAAGGTCTATCTTACAGTTAAAGTTACAACTCCAATTTGTAATCGTTTATTTTTTAAGTTTTTGCTTTTAAATGTTCAAATTCATGCGGAAGTCAATAATATTTATGGAATAAAAATAATTTAAATGTCGCGTAAAAATATTTAATTTGAAGACTTCAGTTAAACCTTTTAAAATAAAGCAAATGAATTTGCATGTAACATCTGATTGTTTTTAATTTATAACTATGACCAAGGCTCACATACTCCCGTTTCTTTTCCGATAGTTGTAATTCTTACTATTAACCTTTAAATTGGTGTTTTATTTTACACTGAAGCCTAAAGTAAGGTGTGATTTTGGATATTTAATCCAACTTTTTTTAGAAGTTTGTATAAAAGAATAAAAACATTGTCTCTAAGCAAAAATGAAATTATTAATGACATTTAACATGAAATACAGGTAAGCGGCGGATTTAGAGGTTTATTCATTGTTAACTTGATAATTTTTCGATGATTTGTTTTCTTGCACACATTGGCTAATTTTGTAAAGGTGATTTTCACACATCTTTCAGTGAATTTAAAAAGCAAATAATTAAAATATTATTAAATAATTTTTTCATTGTAGATAAGGTGAGTAAATTGTCAGAAGATATGGAGTAGGATAAATTTAGGGGCTTATATATATATATATATATATATATATTGGCGGAGTTTTTAATACAATAATTAACTTTTAAGGACACTAAAGAATATCTGAAACATAGAAAGGCATAGATGAGGTCGTCTAAAATTTACTACGATCAAATGAACCAGTTATCCGTTAATTTAATACGTAAAAAGAGTACAACAACTTAACAATTGTTGTATTGATTCTCATATAACAAAGGGAACTCAATTTCCAAGAATTATATTTTCCAAAAAACCATATGAAAATACCTACCTTTTACGCCCCTTCCACAGCTGCTATAAAACAGTTCATTCAGATTTTACAAGACTCCCCTTTTGCATTCCTCGATGTATTTTCCTCTGGGTAGATTTAGGATACCATTACATATCCAACAACACCTAATGAAGAGACCAGTTTGACAGCGGAGTTGTAGTGGTCTATGCTGACTTCATGAAGAAGGACACGTGCACAGGCCCCTGTATCATTAAAAACAGATATGATTAGTTTGAAGATGGGGATGGATCTTGGATCACTATGTTCCACAATTTGGTACCAACTGAAGCAAATTTTAATTTTCGTCTGGAAAGACATCTGAATAATTTAGTCAAGAAATTTTGAAAGGTGAGGATAATGGCTAAATGCATTGTCAAGCCGAATCTATAGTTTTATAGAACATATTTAAAATGCTCTTCGGAAGAAAATTGCAACTTCCTTGAGTCTTCATTTTCTCAGAACCACTTAAATCAGTGATTCTTAAGAGGACTTGGTACCCTAAAAATCACAAACCTATCGTTTTAAATA